>JAFNJT010000032.1:0-81310 GCA_019649525.1 Hanseniaspora lindneri
CATCTCTGGACTTGATGTTGAAAGTGACACCTTCTGGAACGTCAATGGTTTGTTCGGTTTGAATGTATTTCATTTTTGATAATCTGTGTTAATCTTCTTTGACGATTGGTTTTATTTTATTTTATTTTTATTAATATTATTATCATAATTAATTAATCTGTTTTCTATTGACGTTGTAAAAAAGTTAAATGATAATGTTTCTACGAATAATCTTCAACATATATTCTGCAAACATTACTTACTATTTTTTTAAAAAATAAAACTGTGATATATATTTTCAAAGCCCATAGATTTTATTTTTTTATTTTTTTTCGGCAAAAAATAAATATTGATACGCCGAAAAATTTGTGTTTTTTTTTGCCTAAAAAACCAATAAAATTCCCAAAAAGGAAACTTTTGGGACTTCATTTTTTTTTTTTTTGTTACAAAATACTCACAATACTATATATCTTACTGTATCTTATTTTATCAATACATGCTATTGATGCCATCAAACTTCTAGTTTTACAAAGGATCTATTAAACATAAACAAACTATTCATCACCGTTGTACAAACTTTTAACCTTTTCCCACTCCTTTTCCAGCACATTTTCAAGGAAAACTGCGTCTATATGAACCCAGGAATCTTCCGGATTAAAAATCTTAGCATTCGAAAACATAGTATCAAACATCGTTCTGATGCCGTCTAAATCAACATTTGAAGTCTTGTCTGAACATTTTTCAATGATCTCACTCAAAGATACTGGATTTTCAATTGTTGTATAATAAGAAGGCAGGTCTTCTTTTTCAGGCAGTACTTCAAACACATCTGTCAATCTATATGTTTTAGTAGCATCTTTAATTTTTCTTAGAGTTGGAATCAAATAGTGAACAATAATGCTTTCAAGATCTCCAGCCTTCACGGTAGGCTTTGGTCCAATTTGTTTTCTATTTTTTGTTTTTTTAAGTGCTGGTTTTTCCAAATCCTCCTCAACAATAATTTTTCTTTTACGGCCACGTTTCTTTGGTGCAGGAGCTTCTTTTATTACAAACTCTTCATCTTCTTCATCAGCATTATCTTCAAGTGCAGTAGAGTTTTCTTCATCACTGCTAAATGCATCCATGTCACTGTCAGCATATTTTTTTCCTTTCTGCTGAGCCTTCAAGTTTCTCTTTTCTTGTTTGGCGATAACTTCATCAATATCTTCGTCGTTGTCAATAGCTTTTAACCATCTTCTCTCTGATAAACCATCATCATATCTGACTCTTTTTTTGATTCTAGAACCTTCAACAACCTCAACATCAGGTTTATTGAAATGAGAAGTAACATCCTGCGTGAATACATCAGGAAGTTCATCTTTAGTCATCAATCTCGAAAGAGGATGTGCCTGTTTCAGTTGTTTTGCAGCTTTAGCAGCTTTTTCAACTCTCTCTCTATCCATCTTTTCAAACAATAATCTTTCATCCTCATTTCTAGCCATCATTTCGTTCAATTCCTCATCGTCATCATCACTATCAGAATCGTCTTTTGCCTCTTGAGACACATCTCTTTTACTTTCTGCATCCAAAAGCTGTTTCAGGAAATCTTCTCTTTCTTCATTTGTAGCGTCGTTGTTAAACTTACCTGCTTGAATAACCTTACCATCAATGTCCAACTTCTGAATAGCTTTCTGCAAAATAGCTTCTTCCACAGAATCATTAGTGATCAATCTCAAGATTCTAACCTCATTCTTTTGCCCAATTCTATGGGCTCTATCTTGAGCTTGCAAGTCTTGATGTGGATTCCAATCAGAATCAAAGATAATCACAGTGTCAGCAGTTTGTAAATTCAAACCTAAACCACCAGCTCTTGTGGATAGCAAGAAACAAAAGTAGTCAGATCCAGGTGCATTGAACTCCTTCAACATAGCGGTTCTTTCGTCAGCTTTAGTTGATCCATCTAGTCTCATGTATTTCATATTTTTCATTCTCAAAAAATCTTCCATAATATTCATAACAGAAGTCATCTGAAAGAAAATCAAACATCTGTGATTGGTAGCTTTGAACTTGTCCAACACCTTATCTAGCAAGTCAAATTTACCAGAAGATCTAATTAACAAAGGTGTGTCCCATTTTTTCTCAGGATTTAAAATTTCCTCAACTTCCTCAAATACAAATGGATGGTTTACTATTTTCTTCAACTGCATTATTCTGTTGTTCAAACCCTTAACACCACCTGGTTTCTTGGAGCCATCAACAGTTTCCCCAAGATAAAATGCATTATATTTAGCCATTTGAGAATACAGCACTTGCTGAATAGCACTCATCTTACATTTGACAACCTTTTCCACCTTGTCAGGTAAATCCTTTTCAACATCCTTCTTCAATCTTCTTAGCAAAAATGGTCTTAAAACCATGTGCAATCTTCTAATAATCAAAAGTGTTTCTTCTTCTGTAAGGGTCAGCTTCTCTGATGTTCCACTGTTGGCAAATGGCGTGTTAAACCATTCGGTAAAAGTTTGTGAAGATTTAAAAATCTTTGGTAAAACAAAGTTTAACAATGCCCACAGTTCCGGTAAGTTGTTTTGCAATGGTGTACCAGTCAAAATAAGTCTGTTCTTGGTCTTGTAAAAGTTGGTTAAGGTAAATGATAGCTTGGATTGAGAGTTTTTCATTCTGTGACCTTCATCAATGATCATATGTGCCCATAATGGTCTAGCTAATAGGGCTTTATCTTTAATGATGTACTCATAAGTAGTAAGAACAACGTCGAAGTTTCCAGCTCTGATTGTATATGACATCTCCTTTCTTTGATTAGGAGAGCCTTTGTAAACTACTGTTCTCAAACTTGGCGCCCATTTTTCGAACTCTAATGTCCAGTTAGTAATTGTAGATAAGGGAACAATGACCAGAAATGGTGAACGTTCTTTCTTCACTTCAAATAAGTATGTTACCAGAGAAATACTTTGGATGGTTTTACCCAAACCCATTTCATCGGCCAAAATACCATTTAGTTTGTTGTTATACAGCGAAACCATCCACTCCAGACCTTTCAATTGATATTCTTTTAATGATCCACCAACAAGAATGCTTGGTTGTTTGTCAATTTTTTCTTTTATTTTATGGGCAGCACTGTAATAATCTCTCTTTTCCCTATCATCAGTAGTTTCTTCTGCATTTTCACCTGCTTCGTTGTCAGTGAGCTGCGATTTTTGCTGAATTTTCACAGCCTGCGCTAGAGAATCAAGAAAAGTGTTGGTTTGCCTTAAAAGATGTGTAATTCTTGTATCCTTTGTCTGATCTATCAACTTCATATATGCTTCTTCATCATTCATTTTCAACGCATCCAGTCTCTGCTTTGCAGTTCTTTCTATTCTCTTTTGCTCTTCCCTTTCCATAATCTGATGGTAGTTGCTAAATGACACTGACAATCTCATGAAATCATTAGTTTGAACCAATTCCTTCTTGTGTTCGCTCAGCACATTGTTGCTTTCATCATTTTCTGAAGCAAAAACGTTCAGCAACTTGGATACCTCGTTCTTGTGCTTTGCCAGTATCTTTTTATATTGAGCCTCTTTTCTTTGCGCCGCAATTTCTTCCAACAGCTTTGAAGTGTGCTTGACAACTGCTCTGTTTTTAATGTATTTGATTCTGTCTTGCTTGCTGTAGATAGGGCTGGAAATGTATGTGGTGCTCTTCAAAACTCTAGTGTGTAATAACTTCTCGATCATTATCTGTCTTAAGTTTTTTTGAAAAGTGAGTAATTGCAATCCCTTAAGCTCAACAGCTATTTGGAGTTTGTACTTGTCAACAGTGCTTGGTATATCTGTCTGTGTGGCTAGCTCCCAACAATCATCTAAAGAAAGTGATCCTATGTTGGCTGGCATCTGTTCTAAATATTTGATTCTGGATGCAATATTTTTGGACACTTTCAATTCAACCTCGCTGTCTGTTGTACCTCCATGTTTTCCAGTTACATTTTTGATCAATACATCTCCTAAATTCAAAAAGTCAACAAGTTTGTTGAAATCAGAAACATCTGGAAGCACCCACGGATCTTGTGATTCAGCCTCCTTTGTGGTGGATTCTTCAATGTTTAAAAGCTGCAAAACATCTGCTGAAATTACTTGCTCATGGGAGAGAAGTTGGAGCGTTTTGATCTGCGTTCTCAAAAGATCTATATCAACATTGCTATCAAAAGACGGGGCTTCCATATTCACTCTAACTTCATCTTCAATCTTGTTAAATTCATCTTCATCTTTGGAGATCTGCACAAATACTTCTTCGATTCCTTGTTCTTCCAATTTTATCAAATCAGCATCATTACCTTCATTTTCACTATTCATGTGCTGCAGATCATGGTATCTTTTAATCAAAACAGAGGCCTGATTTTTGTTTCTAGGAAACGGTATTTTAATACCATCTTCATTTTTAGATACTGATGTTTCACTCATACTTCAAACCAGTTCAAAATCACCTAGCGTGGCTTATTTATATGTAGTGTTAAATGCTAGTTAGCAGGACCTTCCTGGGTTTTCCACAGCCTTCTTTTTAAATAATATTACTGTTGTAATAAGCAAAGTGATAAGAATATAACAGAATAATAGTCACTATTTGCTGATATCGTGAACTTTAATTACACTTGAGTAAATAAGCACTTGGTGGTAACGTGATTTGGTTTAATTAATGATGTTTGTTTATTTTTTTTTTTTTTTTGGCGCCCCTCCTGTGGATTGAACATGTGTGTGTTAATCTCACTTGTTGTTGTTTTTTTAAATAAATATTTTCTCGATTTTTTTCTCAAAAAAAAAAAAAAAATTTTTTTTACTTGTCGGATTTAAACACATGGTAGCGTCATTTTTGATCTAATATCACGTGCTAAAATTGCTTTTTATTATTATTATTTTTTTTCAAGTCCTACCTGACTACTTTCAAAAAAAAGTATCTGAATTGGGATGTATTGAAACAGAACATTATACAGTTAATTTAATATATTAAACAGAACTGTGTATAAGATAATGACATATACTACCCATAGCAAGGTATTTATATTTATATCTCAAATTTAAATCAGTAGCCTTATTTTTTAAAAAAAAAAAAACATAAAAAATAGCATGGGATCTAGAGCGTACAAGGGAAAATCCTACCAAGAAAGTTCAGTAACATCATCGCTTGTGAACAATCTATTGAACAATGTTTTACCAGGAATAAACAATAATGCTGAGCTAGAATTAATAGGTAAGGGTGATCCAAACGATTTATTGGCTCAAAGAAGAAACAACAAATTCAGCAACTTGAAAAAAAAGAAACACGCCGTTCAGATAATCAACGACAGCATTAAGAAGAGAGCATTTTTAGACGATATAAATGAGGTGAAGATCATAAAGAAGCAGAAAGAAAAGCTAAGGAAATCTATAAAACAGAATACTCATGACACAAAAAAGCTCATATTGGATGCCAACATTGAAAATCTGAAAAGACACTACAAGGAAGGAAATCTATCTCCACAGGAGCAGAAACTATTGAACAAAACCATCAAAAAAGAGGTGATGAAGTTGAAACAGTGGGATCTAGACTATGATGTCAAAGAAGATCTAAAAGAATTGCAGCATGACATACTTTTGGTAACTGATGCCAAATATGCAGAATCCCTCAAAAGAAAGTCACTCAAATCGAAAAAGAAATCTAAATCAAGCGCATTTAAACCTGTATCATCATCGAAAACTGACCATAAAGTGCCGGGACTGACTCCAGGATTGGCTCCTGTTGATATGGAGGATAGCGATTCTGAAGAAGATGTGAGAGATTCTGAGGAGCTGCCTTTTGAGTTTGATTAATTTGAGACTGGTTTATGATTTTTTTTTAATAAAATTGAGTATTGGTTGTATACAGATTCCAGAGAATATTAATTATATACAGACGCGAGAGAATATCTTTTTTGAATACACTTGAATATTAATTATATACAGACGCCCGAGACTGTTTTATTTTTATTTATTTATTTAATGAACACTTGAATATTAACCATACACAGACGCCTGATATTTATTTTATTTATTTACTTTTACGCTATGGCCTGGCCCAGATCAAAGTACGACTGTCTAGTGTCGACAGCCCATTTTCTGACAGCTCTTTTTGGATCGTCTAGCACAGGAACGATACCAGCAAGGATAGTATCTCTATAAGGTTGCAGCAAGTTTATAGGAACCACTTCTGCAAACAGCAGCAGAGTCTTCAGCGACAGAACTCTCACGCGATCAGCATTTTCCAAACTGGTAGCCAGCAACAAAGACTTAGAAACCAGAGTATCGACATGAGAAAGCAGCATTTCAGGCTGGTTTACAAATGTGTCGTTAATAGTTTGTATTGATGAGTACTTGACATCATGCGAGTCAGCGTCCAATGCATTAATCAAAAGTGGGAACAGCTGCTGAGTAAAGTTTGTTTTTATTTCAACAGGAGTGTTTTTCAAAACATGCGATAAGGAAATCAAGCACCTAGATTTCAGATGTTCATCCGCAGTGCCTTTATATTTCTCAATCAGAATTGGAACCACTATATGGAAAATTTTCTGTTGATGCAACATATTTATGTTTAAGTTCTTTGCAGAAGAGATCTTTAATTTTCTTAATACCGCTATGTTTATCATTAAAATAGTGAAGCACTGTGCCGCTATCTCACCGAGTCTAGGATCATCAATCAAATCGGTCAGGAATTTCAAAGATTCTGCTGAAATTTTGTTATTGCTTAGCGAGAGGCCTTTAGTTATCCAAAAGAGCAAAGGAACATTGCTTGAGCTTTGTGCATACAATGTTTTATATTGCTCAATGGAGTCAATTACAGTCTTTTGCTTGTTAACTATTAACGCCATAAACAAGAAATAGTTTGTTTTAGTTATTAAATCAGCAGTAAAGTTATTGCAGAGCAAAACAAAAGTTTTTTCAAACCACTGACTCCATGGGACCACATCTAGATCAACACTGAAGGCTGCTGCAGCTTTAGCAAAAAATATGATCAGTCTACTAGGTGACAAAAATATTTGTTCACTGATAGGAGTGATGTATTTTTCATAAAAATGAGCTTGATCCTGAAGGTTCAAAGTGGTTATGTAGTCGAAAAATATCAAACTGATAACCTCCATTAGCCCATCATGATCAAAGATTGTGTCGTATAAAAACATAATCTGATACAACTGGTCGATCGTCTCTTCATATATCAAGTTCTTTTTAGAGTTTAAAGAGGAGGGCTGATGTTTTAAAACCAAATGGTTAAAGCTGGTCTCAGTAGTATCAGCTAACTCAACTGAATTTATTTGTGAATCCAAAAGGGTGTAAACAGCACTGATAACCAAAAAACAACTTTCTATATCAATAATAGTAGTTGGCTGAATATAGTCTACTAGCTCTGAAATCACGTATTGGGTTAATTCAGAACTGGCCAGTACAATATCAACTGCTGTTTTCAAATTTTTGTCAAATGATTCTTGCGAATTTGATGTTTTTAAATTGTCAAAGATAGAAGCTAAAGTAATATCCTTCACAACATCAGTATGGCCATATAAAGAAAATACTTTAACATTGTCTAGACAGGCTAAAAAGATGTTTTTATTTCTGCTAACAGGGCTGTTCAAGGTATCAGTTACTATGTGAGAAATCATTTCAATTTCATCACTGGTCAGAAAGTTTTTGATTTTTAGCAAAGTTGTTAATTGGAAAATACTTAATGTTTTAATATGAATTTCATTATCACTTGTGGTCGTTATATTTTGAGTCAGCAACATCAAAACGTCGTCCTTAAATGTGAACAAACAGTTATCCTCAGGCAAAGCAGTCTCAAATTCAGAGACAACCTTTAAAAAGAAAGCTAAATTCATTAACAACAATTTTGTAGTTTCCATGTCCATCTCCTTCTTTGTTAAAATAGGTTCAAACAACACAGGTAAAACAAGTTTCAAAATCTTGTTATTCATTTCCAAATTCACAGAAGATATTTGAGCAAAAATTTCAGATGTTTGTTTCAGATTCTTCGAGGCTTCAAAATTGTGCTTCAAATCCTCAAAAACAAATGAAAGCATAGTTTCATCAAAGGTGAAACTGTCTGAAACAAAGCCATCCAACTTAGCAAACAAAGATTTTATAACTTCTAAGGAGAGCTTGTAGTTGTTCACTCCATATTCTTCATCTACTTCATCAGCTGAATTTCTCAAAACTTCGTTTTTTAAAGCATCCCAGATTGGTTGCCAGTACTGTGAAACGCTCTTTTTGGTGTAATTTTGTATACATTCCTTCATTGTTGTTAGTGTTTCATGCTTCACAATCAAAGAGGTAGCCGAAAGTTTATCAATTAAGTTAGGAAAACAGTCCATTATAAAGGAGTCGCAGTTACTTAAAGCATTTCTCAACGCAATTTTCAAGTCATCACTGGATATTTTGTAAGGATCGTTCTTTGGTGGTTTAAAAGTGATTGGGAAATAGCAAAAAAGAAGATCAAAAAGCTTCTGGGAGTTTGAGTAAATGATATCTTTGGAGAAAAATGATGTTATTTTTTTATTGATGGAAAATGACTCCATCAAGTTTCTTGGATCCTTTTCACCATTGGCTACATTAACAAATGCAGAAACGTACACAAGTTCTTCTACCACAAATTTTTCAGCCAGAATAGTATCCAAAAGCCTAAATATTCTGTATCTGATTGCTGCAACAAATTCGTTAGGATTGTATTCTTCTCCTAGAAACTTTAGAAGATGTGTAACCCCTGGAAAACTCTTGGAAAGATTGGAAAATGTCAGGATACTGTTGATTCCATCTAAAATCTCTCCAAAACAGTAGATATCAACGTTACCATTCAGAATTTTGCTCAAAAAAAAATCAAAAATAACATTACACTCGTTATTCAAGAGCGTATCTTTCTTCATTTTTGATAAAACTGTGGCTAAAAGATCCAGAGAACATTGTCTGTCAGCATCATCGACAGATGTTATGTCTTGCTTCAATGCTACAACTAAATTCAGCAATGTTGTTGATTTTTCGTCTATCAATAATGCTATATTACTACGTATATCGTTAATCATTACATCAAAATGTTCGTCTCCTGCACCGGTGTTCTGCATACTTCTCTGCAAATAGTTTGCTTTATACAGATTAATCTGATGTTCTAGAGACAAACTCATTGTAAAAATCAGTGTAGAGTGTGAATAAAATGTAGTTAAGAGTCGATTAGGGTTTATATATGTTTCTATTATAATACATTGACTCAATTCTTTTAGCAATCACTTTCTTATATAATGAGGCTCCCATTATAAAAATTGTGGCAGCTGAAAAAAAAAAAAAAAAAAACCGGCGATCGGATTTTAAAAACACCACGTGATTATCTAATTTTTTTCTTGGTTTTTCCGGTGAAAGATTTTCCGTTTTTTGAAAAACCCGCTACCACATCACACTGGATGCTATTTGACATGTTTTTATCAATAGATGCTGGGAAAAGCATGCAGAAAGGTATATATTCATTAATAAAAATAAGAAAAGCTGCAGTTTAAAGTGTTTACAGAGCAAAAATAATTAAATCCCCGTCACGAAAATACCCTTAATGCTTGGTTCTGCGTGTAGAAACCAAAGGAGCACCACTAGGGTACTCCACAGACGTTATCTCCGCACTGTTTACCCCCAGCAGAAAAGTCCCCTGGGCTACCGCCACAAGCAACATGTGCAGAAAATTAAATTCGCCTTTCAAAATCTATTTTTACCTGTTTAGTTTTCAAGATCTAGTTTTACTTATTTACTTTTCAAAATTATTCTTACCTATTTACTTTTAAAAATTATTTTTACTTATTCAATTTTCAAAATCAATTTATTTTTACTTATTTATCTTTCAAAAGCATGCATATGCAATAATTGCATCAATATTATACTTTAACACTGCCTTTTTGCTGACTACTGCTCCACTTTTACTCTGTGCATTCTTCAGAATAATCCCATGTACTGCATCGGAGATACCAGCTTTTGGCATTTCATAAATGTTCCAGCTAGGAAAATCGAGTGCCTAATGATGGTATTTCCTATTCAGGAAATGCAATACTTTGGCGAACCAAAAAAAAAAAAATACCACTTATTAATTCAAAACTTTGATTTCAACTGAATCAACAAAAACACTGATTATATATAAAAAGAACAACAAACAAACCCAGCAGCTAATAAAATCTTTCTACACTTTGGGTTGGTTAGATTTATATGCTATAAATATTTTACACCATGGATTCTCAATACATTTTCCCACCAAATACCAAGACTGATAGCGGGCCAAATTTAGAGAATAATGCTTCCAATAGCCAAATATACATAAATGATGAGACGTCTAATGAAGAAACCAATATGAATCTTTTTGAAAACAAAAACATGTTTTTGTTTGATAGCAGCAGTAATGTCAATGAGTTTTTAGACAGAGATAACAAAACGAACGAACCTTTTGATGGTTTAAATGAATCAAGGGACGAAACAACCACAACCAACAATCTCAAGTACCTTAATGACGACTACATTTTGAATCCTGTTCATGGGCACTCTCCAAGCCAGCCTGTGAGTGGAAATTTAAGCAAAATTTTGAAAGACTCTTTTAAAAGAAGCAACACAACCAATAGCAAAGCCAATATGTTTCATATCGATGTCTTAGATTCAGCTACCACAAGGAAGAGCTCATTTCCAATAGCTACAGCAACCGAAGATATGCTTTTTAATGAAGGTGTGGTAAATTCATCACCAAAGCAAACGAGTTCTAATTCTTTTATTCATCACGAAAGCCATTTTCTTCGAAGTAGCCCTCCAGAAGAATCTCACAATCATCACCACGAGTTTGTGTTCCAAGAAAAGGAAAGTAGAGAGACATCAATTCAGGACAGCTACACACCTCAAGATAAAAATGAAGACTTGCACTTTGCTTCCACTCGCTATGACTTGTTTTCTCAGAATGACAACATACCGAAAGATGAAAATGAAGGCTTTGAACAGATAAACTCTTACACAACTGATGTTGTCACCCCGGAAAATAAGGATTTTTTAATGCAAATAGATATTGCGAAAAACGAAAATGAATGGAAAAACCCCTCAGAATATGCTTTGCACATTATATTTACCAAGTTTGTCAGATATTCTGAAGGAATGCTAACCAGTTGTCTACAGTATCCCTCTAACGGCGGGCAACAAGAGCCGCCAATAATTGATATCATGGGGCCAGACCGAAACAAAGAATTTGACAATGTTATAGAATCACTAGGATACATAGCGAAGGACAACTTAAAACCAGTTGTAGACGCTATGATGTTCTGGAGGAAGTCTAAGTCACAACAGGCTGCTGATGCTAACCTGGTCTTGGATCGTCTTTTAAAACAATATGAGTCACTAACTCAAGATTTGACCGATTTGCACAGTTCTAGCACAACTTTTTCTGAATTTCCTTCATCTATGAGAAAGAAAAGCAATTCCGAAAGTGGCAACCTAAGTATGAGCTCATTGGACATAAGCGGCAAAACTACAAAGGCAAAGTCTCTTACACGAAAACTAACGCACAAAGCCCTAGGAATAAGATCCTTTTCAATCACCTCAAGAAGCAGTAAGAACAAGAAAAAAAATGAAAATGAAAAAAGCACTGTAAAAGACGATTTACAACCAGCTCTAAGTTCAAAAAATATTTACCGCGGATCCTCACACAATAGTTCTTTTAATGATTTTATGACTAGTAACAAAGAAGATATTAGTAACTTAAATACCAAAATTGAACAACAACGAGAAGTGTGTTTTACTTTGGAAAGAAAATCCTTGATTTCTATTTACATTTTATCAAGAGTTTTGATTGAGGTCGTCAAACAATGTGAAATGACACCTATAAATACTGAATATCTGCTAAAGCTAGAAGAAATTGTTTTTATTCAATTGAAGAATACTGATCCCCAATTTATTTCATACAGCAGCATAAGAACTACAAATTGGGATTCATTTGCAGAGCTTTTAGGGTGGATTAGTGATAAAAGCTTTGTATCTGTATCTGACAAATTTATTTCATCTTTAGAAAAACTCCCTGCTAATTTAACTCCCGAAGAAGAATCCAAGGCCCAATTATTAATTCTAGATATGAGATATTTGAAACTAAAAAACTATCCCTTGGAAACTTTTGAAGAATGTGCAGATTTTGTAAAGTCAATTGCAAAGTTTTTCAGCAAGACTAAAAATGAATACGTAAGATTGGCATACGGAGAAGTTTTAACTCAAATTTTGCTTCCTTTGGGTGGTCTGGTAAGTGCTGAGGTAAATCATCCTGTATGGGTCGATACTGTGACGATTATACTAGAAACTTGTGACAAACTTATTAAGGAACCTAAATGGTGGTCTAATGTTTTCAAATTGATTGTAGCTACCCTCTCTGTTGCTCCTGCAGATGTTTTTACCAGCAAATGGTTTGTATTAATTGAGAAGCACTCTACAAGGTTGAGATTTAAAACCACAGATGAAAAAACGACATTTGCCGTTGGATTATCAAGACTAGTATGGGTATATCTTTTTAGATGTCCCGAATCTTTGAACAATACTGAGAAAAAATTGCATAAATTATTTACTCTTTTTGCGTCTTCAAATGCTAAGGATTCGTGGTTGGTTTTTGAACCGGTTCTTTTAAACGCATTAGTTGACACTCTTACAGCTGTAGGATATTATCATAAGAATTTTGTGATTGAAAATGTTTTAGTTCCTATAATTTCAAAACAGGATTCAGAGTTGAAAGATTTGGAGAAGCTTGAATTTGATCAATTGTTCATATTGATAAATGCATTTAGAGGTCTTTTGTTGACTAACAAGGATATTCCAGATTTTCCTATTAAAGAAAATAGAGATTATGAAGTCAACCTTGACCACATTATTGTTCCATCAAATCAAGACATTTTAGAAGAATACAAGGATATTTCAAGTTTCTTGTTTAAGCTATTTTTATCAATGGATTCTGTTTGTCGGTTGGATTCTAGTTTTAATCATGCCGAAACTATAAAATCACCCTTAAATCCTTTTCAAAACATATCTGGATTACTGACTAATGCTTTGAACAACACTACATCTGTAAATGCTGGTGAAAGTGCACATACCTATACAAGTAATAATATTCAATCGATTCATTACTTATTATTTTCTTATTTGCTAAAATCAATTACTTGCTGCTGTTCAATTAATCCAAGAATCTCACTAAAAACAATAATTGAAATACTTTCAAGAAATGCGATTCATCCAGAAATGATTATTAGTGAGGCTGCAGGTATTGCTTTGAAATCTTTAGCCAAAAAGAACAATCCTTACACTTTAATTACCTGGTTTTCTAAATACTCATTTGATTTTGATGAAGTTACAGCACCAAAGACACATGATCTGTCATATTTAAACTCCACTGAGTACAAAAGATTGCTTTATGTTTATGTGAAACTTTTGAATTGTTGGTTAGAAAAATTCAAAGAAACAGTGGTTGAATTGTCAAAGAAGGTATCGAATAAAAATGATTTTCTTAATTTTCATTTGAGAGACCCTGAGTTTGAAACTTTATCTGAAGAAGATATAAATGATGCTGTTCATAATTTAAAGAGTACTTGCGCAGTCATAGATGAAATTGAAGGTAATGGTTTATTCTTTCTTTGTTCTCATTCTGCTGTAATAAGACAACTTGGTGTCCATGTTTTAAAAATTGTGGTTCAATTTGATGAATTACTGCAAGAGAAACATGGTTATTTGTCAAATCTTTCAAATAACCTAACGGATGTTGCTACTCAGAATGTATTTGCTGAAAAAGGTACAAGAGTCATTGATATTTTAGAGAGCTCTAATTACTATTCTTTAATACCATCCAATATTTTGTCTAAATTTAGCATCACAGAAAAACAAAGAATAGCTGAGATCACGAACAAACAGAACAACAATATTTTGATGAAGATTATCAGTAGTGACAATAGTATTGATGCTGCTCTGTGGATTAGATGTTTTCCAAAGCTTTTAGACGTTATTTTTAAAGCATGTCCAATGGCTATGGCTCTTTGTAGATCCATTGTCTGCATTAGACTAGTTCAGTTGCATGACGTTGTTCTAGATATTTCATCCCAAAAGCAAACGAGAAGTAACATAGTTCCAGAAAATGTTATATCTCAATGGAAAGTATATTTGATTGTTTCATGCTCATTGCTGACAGCTACAGATGAAACAGATTATAACGATCAAACTGCTCAGAATCACAAGAGAAACAAATCACAGCAAGTTTACACTGTTCAACATAAGAAAATCAAGTCTGCTACCACTATTTTTAAAATGGTTTTGCCACTTTTAAACACAAAGAATACAATTGTTAAGAATGCCATTATTAGCGGTTTAAGTTCTATCAACATAAACATTTATGGTGCTTTTCTTGTTAGTGTTGAGAAAATTTTACTTTCTTGGAAATATGAGTCCACTTCTAATATTGTGAGAATTGAAATTTTTCATATTTTGACTACAGCTTCTTCCTTTTTTGAGGATCCATTGATTTACAATGATAGAAACATATTGAGAATTATTGGGAATTTCTTGAAAAATGCTAAGCTGTTTTTAAATGACACTAGGGTTCAGAATTCTTTGACTTTTCAACCTTTAAGATTATATTTTTCAGAAATGCTGGGTAAGTTTTATAGAGCGCTGCTGAATAATCTGGATGCTATTGAAGAAATTTTTCCGTTTGAAGGCAGAATTTCATGTTTTAATTATTTGATGGAATGGTGCAATTACGGTGAATATCAAAGATTATGCCAACAAAGGTACGACAATATTATTAAGAGTTATTCAGGTACAAGAGATTTTAACTCGATTGCTCCATCAATTGAGTTTTATAAATCCAAATTACAAAAATCTGCTCTTGAAACTATGGTTGATTTGTTAAATGGACCAGTTAACAACAAGTACTTTATTGAAACTTCATCAGGAAATCAAGTTGTGGCATTTACCTCTTTCAATATAGATGACTTAATGAAGTGGATTAAGATTCTATTTTCCGATAAAGACAAACGAATTAGAGAATTAGGTTGTCAGGCTTTAACAAACCTGTTAAGTTTTAATAAAACAAATAGAAAATTATATGATGTTGTTTTGAAAGAATGCTTTTATAACTGCTTAGAGCTTGATATTACTGAATTGTATTACACAACAATTATTAAATGTCTTTTGCAGGATGATGACGATACTCATTTGGTTATTAGTGAAGAAGATGCTGTGACCTTGGGTCTGTTCGGCATTGTTAACAAAAGAAGGGAAGTTAGGTCTTATGGTATTGATTTGCTATCTAAGGTTGAAAAAGAAAATCATGATTCCTCCTTTGTGAAAGTTTTTAAAGAACGGTTGTCTAACGACTCTAGGTTTATGTTTAAAAACACAAGTGTCAGTATATCCAATGTATTTGCTGAATTACCTTCCAATGAGAAAAGACTTACTTTGTTTTCAAAAATTTGCTTTGTTGTTGAGTTGTTAAATATTGAGCTTAAAGGAGATTTAGTTGCTTTATTGATTCCTTGGGTAACAAAAATTGAATTGAAGCATTGTGAAGATGTTGATACTTATATGACCTTGAATAATATGATGGCTATAACAGCGATGTGCAACGACTACTCACCAACAGAAGTTGAACAATTATGGATTTCGTTGGCTAAGGGAAATTCTTTTCAAAATTTTAATGTTATTATTGACTACATTCTTCAATCATGTTTATCATGCAGAAACCCAATTTATGTTGAGATGTGTAGAGATGTGATGATGTATTTGAGTACTGTTCCTGGTGGAAGTGCGATAGCTGAAAGGTTAATTGGCGATATTGACACCAAAAATACGATTCCAAATAATCAAGTTCTTTTCACAGAACCTGAAGGTGTTAAAAAAAGATATGGCGATATTTTAGATCTTAAAAAGTTTCTTCCATACAAAGGAAAAGATGTTTATTTTTCCAAATGCCATCTGTCCATTATCTTTTTGGTTAATTTGCTAAGCTTCAACAATAATTCTTTGGAACCAAATATTCCACTTTTATTGCATGTTTGTTTAATATTTTTGGATCATTACATACCGATCATTCAGGAAAGTGCCGGAAAAATTTTGTGCAATTTGATTTACATATTAAATCCTTCGCATGAACAGACAGAAATCACCGCTTCATTAATCAAGGATAAGTCGCAACTTTGGGCCTATAATCAATTGGTAAAAGATAATAAAGGCTCTAGATCACCCAAAACTATGGATATAATCATAAAGAATATTTTAATGATTATAGGCGGAAATACACACATTCAGGAAGTTTGGCAAAGAGTCTCATGCAGATGGGCAACTCTTTGTGCAGTTAGACATATTGCTTGTAGATCATTTCAAGTTTTCCGCTGTTTGATTATTGTATTGGATTTAAAGATGCTAAAGGAAATGCTGCATAGATTAGCTAACACTATATGTGACGAAAATGCTGATGTTCAAGGATTCTCTATGCAAATTTTAATGTCTTTTAACGCAATGACAGCTGAATTAAGTCCTGAAAAGTTGATTGAATTTCCACAATTGTTCTGGGCATTGGTTGCTTGCTTAAGTACCGTTCATGAACAGGAATTTATTGAAGTATTGTCCAGCTTAAATAAATTTATCTCAAAAATTGATTTGGATTCTCCCGATACAATCCAGTGTTTGGGTGCAACATTCCCTGTGAATTGGGAGGGCAAGTTTGATGGTCTTCAAAATATTATTATGATTGGGTTGAGATCTTCTAACGCCTACAAGCTTTCTTCGGAGTTGTTGAATAAACTGAACTGGTTGAATGATAGTAAAATCATTGGAAATAGTGAAAATAGGGTATTATTTGCTCTTTTATCTAATCTTCCTAACTTTTTGAAGGCTCTAGATGACGATTTGTTTTTAAAAGAGATCGTCAAAGATTGTGATGGATTTATAGGTTTATGTGATAGATATAATGAGCGCTCATTAAGCAGATTAATAAGCTCGTTGAAATTGAAAAAGTTTAGATCCAAAAAAGATTTTATAAGTCAAATTAGTAGTTTTATATCAAGAAACTACATGGGAGATTATGCCGGTGCAATTGTGATATTTTTAATTGGTCTATTGTTGAACAAATCAACTGATGTCAGAAAAAATATTTTAGAGTTTTTGAAACACTTTTTTGTAAATGTTGATTTGAATAGACCTGAATTTGCAGGTGTCGGCGCTGATTTAATCTTACCACTGCTGAGTTTGCTTTTGACTGACTTAGAGCATGATGCACTAGAAGTAATTAACTGCATCCCCGCTATAAATGGAAACAAGATTGATAAGGACATTTTGAGAATATCATTGGGAGATAAGGCTTTAAAAAACAATTATACTACTGCACCTACTTTGTATGGTGTTCCAGATGAAGAAAGCGGTTGGTGCATTCCTATGCCTGCTATTACAGCTGCAGACACAAGAAACAATGTACAAGCTGTTTATTCTACCTGTCATATCAGAGTTAACGTTAGCAAGATTAATGTTAAAAATCCTAGTTATGAAGATCCAAACCAGAGTTTACAGAGTGCTCAAGCTGATCACAGTCACATTGAATTGATAACTAATGAGCCAGGATTGTCATTGAATGATGACTCTATTGTTAATGAGACTACTAATATTCAAAATGTGACTGCTAGTAATGATTTATTTGTTGGTGGTACAAGTGCACCAGTTAGAAACTTGGAATTTGAAACTGATGCTCTTAACAATAATATTGCTACAATTGTGGAAGAAGAAGAAATGGATGCCAGTGGTAGACAATCTGAAATCGGTATTGAACATATTTCTGATAGAAGTATTATCAAAACAGATTTTGATGCTTCTAAGAATCCAACTGATTTACCGAATAATTCATATTCAGCTTTAGAGGAGGTTGAAGATGACGGCGACGATGAAGATATTTTGGCCTTTATGCCATTATTAAAACATATCATAAGAGAAGATGAGGAAGAAGAAGAAGATGGTGATGTTTTATATTTGGATAGCGATGTTAATGGTTATTCTGAGGATTTTGAAGAAGAAGGGCGTCGTATGATGCTATTGTATGAACATTATGCTTTTGCTGATGATGAAAAAAATCAAGGTGGAGAGAGTAATCGGTCTGAGTCTTATGCTGATTTGTATAGCACTGGAGCGATCGAACCTAGAAGATCAACAAGCATCAACAAAAATCTACAGAGGTCAGTGTCTTCTATGAGTGGTAGAACAAGTTTGGATAATCCAAAGTATGGTGGGGTTTCGTACTCTTCAACGTCAAACAAGACTAACTTTTTGTTTAGCTATTATTCGAATAACGATCAAAATCAATTTGCCACAAATGGGAAAACCAATGATGCTATTTCTACTGATGCTTCAGCTGTCAGGAAACAAACTGTTTTGAGTACTAACGAAGAAACTAAAACTTTCCCAAAGAAAAAGGGCAAGATGAGTGAAAAATTGAAAAGAAAACCATATAGATTAAACACTAGAGTGATTTCTCCAACGGCAGTTTCGCCAGAGTTTGGGATTTCAAAACATATGGTGACTGGAGGGAATGCTAATGAATTTGTTTCTATGTCTGGCTCACCAGGAAAGAATGATGATAGCATAGCCAGTTCTTCACATACACCTTCAAACATCAAAGCTTCCACCAACTCATATTCTTTTAGAACACCCAGAAATGTTTCTGCTGGAAAAGATGATATCTACGACAGCAACAGATCAAAATCAATCTCCCCAGATTATGCTAGTTATAAAAAACAGAATTTAACTAGAGATTCATTTGACGATTTAATTGCAGCTGGTATGAGAAAGAAGGGCAGCATGAACAATGATGGAAACATAAAAAGTTTAGAAACAGCTGCTAAGTTTAATAACAAGAAAGGTGGGGCCAATGACAGTATTGGTAAAACTGAAATGCCTTATACTAGTTCTGTGGTTCATTCCACGTCAACTTCATCTTTGAATATGATGTTTAACACATCCCATTCAGTGGCACACAAAATTTCTTCTTCAAGGTTGAATATCTTCAATACTCCAAAAATGTCAACTTCAAATACTCAATCTCCACATAAACAACCAAGTGTCTCTCACAGGTTCTCATCTATTAGCAACAACACAATAACTAAATCAAGTAGTAGCAATAGCGAATATGTGACGCCTTCCATGGCTTTTTGGAAATCTCCAAAATCTACAACAAATGGAAGTGCGAAGAACAGTACTATAAACAAGTTGTACACTAGTGTTACAAATGAGCAGGACAAGAGACGCAGTAGTCCAATTGCTGAGCCTAGCGGCATCAATACTAACCTGTCTTCACCAACCTCGCTTTCATACATGTGGACAGAATTGGACAATCTTGACACATTTTTCACTCAGTCTCAGCAAGATAATGATAATACCTCTGTGTGGGATCAAAACTAGCGAGAGAAACCTGGTGACGATTAGTTAATGATGCTACTGCTCGTTTGTTAACAGCTGAAAAAGTATATATTTAGATGTAAATGAGCCAATAAGAATAATAATAAAAAACTGTTTTATCTGTTACCTAAAAAAGTCAATAGTAACAGGACAACTTTGAACGTTGATAAACTTATAAGTCAGATATTTATAAGTTATTTAATCAAAAGCATGTCACATGATCGGGTGTCATCGATCACGTGATCTACTCATTTCCTTTGAAGAAAACAACCCAAAAAAAAAAAAAAAAAAACACATCCAAAAAAAAAAACAAAACTTTCACTTTAACTTCAAATAAAAACCCAAGTGAACCATGCAGTAAATCAACCACAACAAACAGAAAACCAAACTAAAAAAACAAGCACACCACCAAAACCGAATCACATGCCAGCCCCGATAACAAAACCAACCCCTATTTTACCCCGCCGTCTTTGTCACGAAAACCAACATTTCCGTTGCTTCCCCGCTCCATCTCCGTGGAATGTTTCCGTGTTCCACAACCTTCGATCTCCGTCTCCAGATCATCTGACTGGCTGAGTTTCTGCCCTATCTCCGACGCACGCTTCTCCAGCGACCACCATCCAGCGAATCCAACTCTTTTTAATCTGGCTTCCTCTTACTCTGACTCCTACTTTTTCTGACTCTTATTTCCTCTTACTCTCACTTCCTTCTGCTTCTCTTCACGGCGGACTTAATGCCTTTTCTCTAGCACCTGTCCCAGTTTCTCTTCCCTAACGTTTTCTCCGCTTTTCTCCGCTCGAGAATTCTATTTTTCTCAACGAAAAATGTCTGCGTAATTTTAGCTTTAGCTGCTAGTGCTTTTTTTTTTTGTTTAGCTAATTTATTTTTTTAATTATTTTAATTTAGTTAATTTTCAGCGTAATTTAATTTAATTTATTTTAATTTATTTAATTTTTTTAGCTTAATTTAGCTTGCGCCTTTGCGAATATAAAGGGTGCATGCTTGGATGAGAAAAATGGCAGTGTGTTTTCATAGCTCCTGCTTTTTCTTTAAGGCTCGCCGCGACTTTTATGTAATTTTTATTGTTGCGCTTTTTATTTTAACAAATTATTTATTTTTTATGGAGTGCGCTATTATTGTTTTTTATGCAGAGCCATAATTGCGCTGCGTGAATAATTCATATTCTGCTGGAAACATTTCAAGAAACAAGCTGTGTGAGTGAGCAAGACAGTTGGAGCACTTTGAGCACTGGTGAATTTAAGATACTGAGACCCTGCGAGACGACTCTGCTTATAAAAGTGAATATTGAGCTAGAAAGACTGAAAAAAGAGATTACCGTGCAAACAGTGAATATTGAGACAGAAAGACTGAAACAAAGAGCTTGGATTGAATATAGAGAATCTTAAGTAGACGAAAGCAGATAAATTTGATTGGCCTAGACAGCAGAGAGAAAACTGAAACAAAGAGACTGCCGTACAAATACTGAATACGGAGCCAGACAAAACTCAAATAAAAATTGATTGGCTTACAAATACTGAATATTAAACCAGACAGATTCAAACAACAGTTGATTGCCTTACAAACACTGAATACAGAGCTAGACAACACTGAAACAACATCTGACTGGCTTACAAACACTGAATATTAAACCAGAAAGACTCAAAAAACTTCTGATTGGCCTACAAATAGCGAATATCCAAAGAAACACCGAATTTCAGTTCAAACAACGTCTACTGGCCTACAAACACTGAGACACTCTGATTGAAAAAACATGGAACCAGACTTCAGCACAACACCCGTTCTCTCGGGCGACATCGACTCCCTCATCAAAAGCACCGTCCAGAACACCAAGGACGACTTCCAGCACCAGACAGCCTCCCCGTACACCGCCGGAATCAACACCGTCACCACCCACGACGGCTCTCCAAGCTCCGACTTTGACGCCTTCAAAAACCACACAGTGGACCAGGCGGAGTTCAAGAAGGATTTCTTCAACATAAACCCCAAATTCATGCTCAATGAGGTCGCTGACGGAAAGAAAATCGACTGGACGGAGAACCAGGACATCATACGGGCCACCCTGAACCATTCATCCTCATTAAACCATTCCTCCTCCCTAAATCCTAGCGCAGTTCTGCAACGAAAACCGTCAGAAACGAGCAAACCACTGGAGGAGCCACGTGAAAATGAGCTCCAGAACGAGAAACCCAAGCGAATCAGAAACAAGAAGGCATGTGACGTGTGCCGGAAGAAGAAAATCAAGTGCATCTACGAGCTCAGCAGGACGAAAAACGGCGCCTCCACGTGCGAGAACGGAGATATAATCACCTCCCAGCTCATCTCCTCCACAATCATTCCCTCCAACAAACAGTATCTTGGGATAGTCTGCGACCACTGCAGACGGAACGGTTTGCTGTGCACGTTTTTGGCGCCGGAAAGAAAACGAGGCAACAAGAAGATTGTTCACTCTGATGCTAACAACGAGAAGGAACATGAAAAAAAAGAAAACGACGAAAAAAATGAAAAAAATGAAAAAGCGCAAGAAAAAGACGAAAAAAATGAAAAAGACGAAAAAAATAAAAAAAATGAAAACGCGTTGAAAACATCCTATTCTGCGTACTCTGAGCCAAAAAAACACCATCTCTCTCCAAATACCAATCCTGATGGCGGGATCAGCAAGAAAAAAAGAAAGAGACGGTCTAAGTCCGAGCTCCTGCGTGCCAGTCACATGTACGACGATGCCAAAAGAAACCATCTCAGCAGCAGCAATATTCTCTCCGCAGAGTCATCTCATGAGGAGTGCAGTGCTGCGGTTAAGCTGGAGAAGTATGAGCAGCTTTTCAGGTCTATTTTCACCACCTCAAACGCCAAAAACCGCCCTCTAAACATCTCCAGCATCAATGTTGATCTCTTCACACGAATCTACAGCGACATAAACTGCCAGAAAAACACCACTGCAAACTATGCTTTCGATGGGAGCAGCAACAACACTTTGAACAACAATTTCTTCCAGAAAACCATCGACAAGTACAACTACATAGTGTCAAACAACATCCCCAAAACACTCGATGTTTTTACGCTCCAGGTCCCGCTGCCGTCGAAGAACACGGCCATAAGACTCATTGAGAGCGCGTGGCTGGAGAGCTTTGTGGTGTTCCGATTCTACCACCGCCCAAGTTTCATCAGGAATCTGCATGCTGTTTACTCCATGCCGCCGCACGAGTACTCGAAGGACCTGATCCAGTTCCTGCCTGCGCTGTACTCCGTGATGGCGGTGGGATCTCTCTTCAGCGAGAAGCAGAAGGCGAACGGCCCCAGTGTAAAGTACCAAAAAAAGCAGGCCACAAGTTCTGAACGAAATGTTCAGGGAGTGAATAAAGACAGTAATGACGACCGTGAAGTTAATCATGAAGTTAATCGTGACGTCAATGATGAAGTTAATGAAGAAGGCTATTATAAGGCTGAAGACTATGAAGTTAAGGCTGAAGAAGACTATGCTAAGGACGGACGTGGCGACAACGAACGTGATGAAGGTTATAATCAACATGGTCATAACGAACGTGAAAATTATAATAAACGTTTCAACAAACATGATTATGAACGTTATAATAATGATGATGATGGGGAGGACGACGGCGAGGGGTACAAGTACTTCCTCGCCGCCCGAAACATGATCGATCTCAGCAACAGCAGCGACATCCACTCCATCCAGACCATCGTCATGCTCTTCATGTTTCTCCAGTGCTCCGCCCGACTCTCCACGTGCTACATCTTCATCGGGATCGCCATGCGATCAGCCCTCCGCGAGGGCTACCACAGGTACATCCCCGAAGGAACACCCGGCTACTCTCTTCTCGACATCGAGATCCGAAAGAGAACCTTCTTCACCATCTACAAGATGGACATCTACGTCAACAACATGCTTGGTTTGCCCAAGGCGATCTCGTCCAATGACTTCGACCAGCAGCTTCCGCTGGAGTACGAGGACGAGTTTATCACCGACGAGGGACTCAAAGTTCCCGAGAACTACGATCCCGAAAAGAACATCACCAGTGTCTGCATCTCAAACCACCACACCAAGCTTATCATGATCCTGGAGGAGGTCGTCGACAAACTCTATCCCGTCAAGAAGACCAACAATGTGATCCCGCACAGAACCGTGACGGAGCTGGAGACGAAACTCGACAACTGGGTAAAGCAGCTACCCAAGTATCTTATCCCCGGTTTGCGCGAGGAGCAGCTCCCGAACGAGTTCCTCTACAAGGCCAACAGACTGCTTCATTTCTCCTTCCTCCAGGTCCAGATTGTTCTGTACAGGCCCTTCATTCACTATCTTATCTTCAATGACGAGAAGCACCGAGCAAACACTCCGAACGACGAGCTTTCTGTCAAGCGTGGAGAGATGTGCAAGAAGCTGGCCAAGCAGACGATCATGCTGGCGAAGGAGATGATGGAGCGGAACTACCTCAACGGGAACCACTGGTTCTCCATCTACACCATATTCTTCTCCGTGGCGGGGCTGATATTTTATGTTCACGAGGCCACGCCGAACGAAAATAATCCCGACGAGGTTAAAGAGTATGCTGAGTGTGCTGAGCTGTGCAAGACTGCGAAGCAGATTCTCGACTTTCTGAAGGGGTCCAGCAAAGCTGCGAACAGAACGTACAATGTTTTGAACACTCTCTTCGACAGTCTTAACAAGCGGACGAAGATGTTCATGGAGATGAGTTTCCAGAAGAAGCAGCAGCAGCAGCAACAGCGGGGCAACACTCCGCTAAGCGGCATATTCAACAAGCACGACTACGAATCCCTTTTCCCACCAAACAACAACCCCGGCAAACAGCCAACATTCACTGCCGACACGCCTATGTCCGACTTCATGTCGCTGTTCTCGTCGAACAATTCTAACGGGTACGGTTTTGATTTCAACGAGGTTCCCGCTTATTTGGCGTCCTCACTACCAGGAGACGTGTCTAGCTACACCAGAACAGGAAGCACTCCTTTCAGCAATGTTTACCCACAATTGACAGCCTCGCCAGACGCGAAACTGACTTCCGGAGTACATCCTTTATCGGCCGGCTACCAAAAGAATTTCCCCATCGCCACTGTTTCTGGATCAAATCTGCCCTTACCTGTGATACAAGAGAGTAGCTCCGATCCCAAGTACACGAAACAGCACAGCAACTCCATCGCAGGGCCCACCCAGGGTTTGCTGAACGCGTTCAGTGCCAACAACAACAAGCAGAACATGCTGCTTGACTTCAACCAGGAGAATTTCTTCAACAACCCAGCCTTCGATAAGCATCTCAGTCCGCTGAACATGGTTGGCGATGAGAACGTGATTGGTAGTTCAAATAGCAATACCAATAATAATAACAACACGCTTATGTTCAAACCCGGCGCAGACAAGGTTGACAACATTTCTCTGGTTGGAAACAAGGCGGATCCTTCCTCGGAGCTGTGCGGCGAGAATACGAAGCAGCAGAACGACGACACCATGTATCTGTCGGGTGTTTTTGACCAGCTGGACATCCAGCTGTTTGGCCGCTATCTTCCGCCGTACATGACCCGAACGACCCAGAACGGTGCCCCGGAGGGTGATCTGAAGTCGGCGAATCCTTCGTGAGAAGTTTGCTTTAAATGATGTATATAATGTTCTTAAATGATGATAATAGTAAGCTTTTCTTTTTAACATCGCACTGCTATAACCACATGGTGTCAGTATTATAACCACACAGTGTTAATATCCTATCATAACAACCTAGAATTATCTACTACCACATCCACCTACATTTAATCACTATGCTAGCCACATATGAGCAGTCACTACTAGAACCACCGACAGTTACTCCCTCTCGTAACCACGTAGAGTCAGTCACCACTAGAACCACCTACAATTAATCACTATCGTAACCACCCACATTCAATCACTGTGATAACAACATATGATTAGCTACCACCAAAACAACTTAAAATTAGCCACTATTGTAACCACCTAAATCTAACACTTTCCCCAGCATTACAAACACAGCACTACGAGCAGACTACTTCTTTACTGCACGCGGGGCAACCAGGCCACTATTCTGCAGCACGTCTTATCTCCGCACCGTTCCATCAGACCACACCGCCGCCAGCAGGCCTCGAACCCCGGACGACCCCATTTTCTTCTTTTCTTTTTTTTTTTTTTTTTTTTTTTTTGCAAATCATCCTCATCTGATTTGTTGGTGTAAACAATTTTCAGGGGATCCAAGCAGATGTTGAAAAACATCAACACAAAATAAACAATTAAACTCACATTAAAACAGCAAGAAACAAGCCAAATAAAAGTGCCAAAAAAGCCCAAAATCTATCAAAAACCACAATTCACTAACCACTGGCAATGATTTCTATGGATCCTGTTCTGACTGAGCACGTGCTGGCGCTTTTGGGCGAGCCCAAAGAGAAAACAATTGTCTCCCAGGTTCACAACAACAGCCACCACGAAGACAAGGATGAAGTTCAAGCCTTTGCGAAACTTTCTGGTCGTGACTGGTCCTTCTACATCTCATCTCTGAAGGTTTCTATTGGTCGAGGTCAGCCCTCTGATTCACACACTCTTGCTCAGCAAGGTGGCGGTTGTGATATTGATTTAGGTCCAGCAAAAATTGTTTCTAGAAAACATGCTGAGATTGTTTACAACCAAACAACAGGAAACTGGGAGCTGCATGTGAACGGGAGAAATGGAGCTAAAATAAACTTCACCAAAGTGGATTCTGGTCCTGACTCACCAAACATTCAGCTCTTTTCAGGCACCATTATTGACATCAATGGCACCCAGATGATGTTTATTTTGCCTGACAC
The DNA here is from genome assembly GCA_019649525.1 of Hanseniaspora lindneri. Taxonomy (NCBI): domain Eukaryota; kingdom Fungi; phylum Ascomycota; class Saccharomycetes; order Saccharomycodales; family Saccharomycodaceae; genus Hanseniaspora; species Hanseniaspora lindneri. The sequence continues at coordinate 26,253 of JAFNJT010000032.1, forward strand.
TCCACCAATGCTGACCAAGTTTGCTATTTCCACCATCCAGCACAACATTCCTCTGGACCATCCCATTTACAGCCTAGGGTTCCCCTCACCAAGTATGAGTGTGAAGGAAGAGATGATGAAGAAATTGACCAACACTCGTCCTATCAATCCACTTTCAGATATCCACAAGAACCATTTGAACACTGTCATTTCCTCTTCTGTCAGACTGGGGAACGAAGGAGCCTCTTTAGGGGTGATTGTTGGCGAAAAAATATCTAAAAATGTCAAGACTTTCTCTGACAACTACAATGTTGGCAGCAGCGGTATGGACCAGGATCTATCATTGGAGGAATACAAGAACATAAAGCCTTCCTTTTCATATGCCACACTGATAACACAGGCCTTTCTTTCTACTCCAGAGGGAGAGATGGCTTTGGCGGACATTTACAAGTTTATCTCTGACAATTATGCTTATTACAGATTCAAGAAGCCTAACTGGCAAAACTCCGTCAGACACAATCTGTCTCTGAACAAGGCATTTGAGAGAGTCGATAGAAGAAGTTTGAGAGAAATCGAGGAAGCTGATGACGCAAAGAAACAAGATGCCAGAAGATACTACAAGTGGAGAGTATCTGCCTCTTTCCAGGCTGAGTTCATTGTCAGATTGGAAAATGGGCGGTTAGGATCTTTGAAAAGAGGAACCTCCATTGTCAACCAATTGCACAGACACTATTCTGCCCACGGCAATCTCCCAATCCAAATATACTATCCCCAAGAGCTGCTTAACGCCTACAATGAGTTGATGGGAAATGGAAACAACACCAACAACGAAAATACTTTTTCTGGCGGTTTAACCCATACATCTGCCTCTAGAAAGTCTCAAATATCAGCTTTAACGCAGACAGCAAATAAGATTGAAAAGGCGTCTATAGGCTCGTTCAGATCTGCAAAGGAAGAGAAATTAAAAAACAACATAAAAATCATCAACAACCATCCCAACATAGTTTCAATGGCAAATTTAGATGGCCAGAATAATAACTTGAAACCTATCGTTCCAAAACCAACTCAGCCACTGATGTTTGCTCCCAACTCATATAACATAAAAGCAAACGATGCTCGAAGCGAAGTATCTAATGGAAATAACAGTGCCGCAACATCTCCAAACAAGACTCACTTGCTACTGGATGCTTTCCATCATCAGGAGACATTGGAGAAAGAGCAACAAGTACAGAGGGCTACAACTCCTGCAAGACCACTAAGTGCTCAACCACCCCATTCTCACTCATACAACGATACTGCCATTCAAAATACTTACTCTGAAATAGCTAATGATGAAAATGGCTCCACTGCTGGCAATAACATCCAAGAGTTGCATCTGGATAGTACGAAAAAACCAGCGCAACCAGTGTATTCCGCAGGGAGCAATGGATTCTCTCCAGGTGTGATGAATCTGTTACAGTTTTCTTCTATCAACAACACTCCTGCCATTGGAAACGCAGCTTCTAATTTAAATAGATCTTTGAAAAAACCACCCCAACAAATTCAGTCGAATTTGAGAAAAGAGGGCGAAGTTGAAACAGAACAAGACGACATTGAAGATATCAATTCGTCTCCTCTGAAAAGAAAAAAACAAGCTGCTGATGGCTCCAATCCCAGCAATGTGACTAGTTCTGGTTTTATGATGCCTAATTTGTTAGATATGGACGGCGTTAAAGTGGTTTCTACAGTTCACACCAATGAGCACGAAAAAGAAGCATCGATTCCAAAAGAGCAACAATAAGTTTACTTAATCATCCGCTGTTGCTTTATATCGTCTTTATAAGCTTTTCTTGCTGTTATTTGTATATATACTAACTTTTTACTCTCAACTGTATGTCATATTGATAAAACAACATTTGCTCATTATCTCCGAAACGCTAACCAACTTTAACAAGAAAAAAAATAGAAACATCCCACGTGACAAATCCCACAACTACCAGCTGCACAATCTATATAAAACAACTACTAATTCAGGCTAGTACTCTCTATTATTCTGTATTAAAATAATAATTATAGCCCAATCCTATATCTAATATATTTCTAGCAAACCCATGAATCATTTTGTGCAGGTTGTTTCAAAATGAACGTGACTTCTGTCCAATCAAAAAGCAAGTATTTTTACAATTTTGATAACATTCCAGACACCTCAATAATTAATTCAAACCACACTACTGCTGCTATCGCCCAAGATGTAGCACTTCTAGTTAAGCACTGCCATAAAAAATTGTACCCGAATCAGAAAAAAATGACAATTCTTTTAATCAAAAGCAACATTGTCGATATTGACTTGGAGCTACGGTTAAAAGAACAATTTAAAAATGAAGCTTATGAAGATTATGAAACAGAATACAGAGCTTTGCTTGAGAATAGTGATATTCACTACCTGACGGTAAATAGTGTGGAACAAGTCACTGGCTGCATTAAACAGTTACAACAAAGTTTGTACAGAACTTCAAAAGATAGTGATCTTCCGCCATCGCCATGCCTTTTATTTATAGTAGGCTTGGACCTGTTATGGGACACTGAAGCCTTTTTGATTTTAGATCAAAAGTCTAAAATCTCTCTTTTGAATAATCTGTTTCTATCTATCAGATCTTTACAGGAGTTTAGAGCAATAGCACAAGTCAAAGTAATCATAGCACTGGATGAAATTAACAATATCAGAGCCAACAAAAAATTTCAATTCAGCAGATTCATTCAAATGTTCTATATGCGCCAAAAAAATGTTGTTTTGAGTTTAGATGACATGAGAAAAGAAATCAATAGAGCTCTTTATACAAACAATATATTAAAGCAGTCTCAGGATTATTAGCAACTCAGTTTTGCAGAGTCACGTTTCTTGTTAGCTTTCATTTCAGTTCATTGCATTTTGTTAATTTTTTTTGTTACAATATTTATTATATAAATATTTATTTTTTTCAGTAACACTATTTTTTTTCCTTTTCAAGCTTTTTTTGAATTTTGCTGTTTAATTTTTTTATATCTCAGTCTATAATATATCCGAAACGAAAAAACAGCCTTTAAAAAATAATTTTTTATTTTTCACATTTTTTTTTGGAAAATTTCAAATCTAGCAAGTAAAAAAATTAAAAAAACTTTCAGGTAGATCTATCTGCGGAGACAATTTGTGGTGCTACTATCTGTGGTTAGTGCTACAAACAATTGATATATCTACTATAATATAGTGATTTTCAAGTAAAATAACATATGAAAGCAACCAATCAACAGTTTATTATTCATAAATACAATGTCTTTCGAACCAGTTGTTGTCATTGACGGTATGTAGATTGTTAACACCACATGATTAGGAAGGTTAATATACTTTATAAGATGTTTTAGAAATGTGACAGATAGAACTTTGATGAAGAAAATTTAAGAGTAATTTGATTGTGAATGCATACAATAAGCAACCAATAGTAGTAATTATGTGCAGGAATAGTTGTGAACTTGAAATAAGAAAACCATATAAAAGAAATACTAAAAATTAAACGCACTATGAGAAGTTAAGTGAGAGTTATAAAATACCAGGAAGTGGATTGAGCAGTAGCTAAATTGGATTATTATATTGATTTTGAAGATTTTGAGTTAAAATGAGGATCTAAACGCACATTTTTGGTGAACGAGTGATTGAAATGAAGTGTTTGTCATCTTGAAAGTGCTGCACATTAAAAAACAGCTTATAAAAAGAGTACATCGTGGAACAAATAAAATTTTACTAACAAGTTAATTTTTTTAAAAATTACCATTAAAATTTTCAAACAGGTAAGGGTCATTTATTAGGTAGATTAGCTTCCACTGTCGCCAAACAATTATTAAACGGTCAAAAGATCGTTGTTGTTAGATGTGAATCTTTAAATGTCTCTGGTGAATTATTCAGAAACAAGTTGAAATACCACGACTACATGAGAAAGGCCACTATCTTCAACAAGACCAGAGGTCCATTCCATTTCAAGGCCCCATCCAGAATTTTCTACAAGGCTGTCAGAGGTATGATTCCTCACAAGACTGCCAGAGGTAAGGCTGCTATGGAAAGATTAAAAGTCTTTGAAGGTGTTCCACCTCCATATGACAAGAAGAAGAGAGTTGTTGTTCCACAAGCTTTGAGAGTTTTGAGATTGAAGCAAGGTAGAAAATACACCACTCTATCCAAGTTGTCTTCTTCTGTCGGTTGGAAGTACGAAGACACTGTTGCTAAGTTGGAAGAAAAGAGAAAATTAAAGTCTGCTGAATACTACGCTAAGAAGAGAGCTTACGGTAAGAAGTTGGCTTCTGCCACTGAAGCTGTTGCTGAATCTGATGCTGCCAAGAAATTAGCTGCTTTAGGTTACTAAGCGTTTTAGGAGTATACCATTGCTTATGTTCCTATACTAATAAACAGACCTAATTTCAAAAAAATTGTTTTATATATGATGATTTTTTAATACACGTCGCCATCTTTTAAGAAACCCCATACATAACGGCAGTAATTGTAGATATAAGATTTTACGAAGTGTAAATATAAGTGCGCCATAAGATTTTAACAATTGTAGATATGCGTAGGTAAGAAGACTTTAATAGTTATAAATGTAAGCAATAAGATTCTAGTAATTATAACTATAAGCACGTAATAAGACTTAAGTAATTATTAAAAAAAAAATGCCAATTTGAATATATCGTTTTGTAAATAAACCATCACATAATCTGTTTCAATTTTTCGTATGTGTAGAAAGTAATACATGTTGCAGGCAGTGATCTTGCCAGATTGGCGCCCAGCCCCCTGTAAAGATTTCTCAAACCTGCTTCATTCAGGTTGTAAATGTTTTTTATTGTCTCAAACAATCCCTTTTGTAGCATACCATGGTCCTGCATGTTTGTTTTTATTGTCTGTATTGGGTAAAGCAAAGAAGTGGATATTATTTTGGAAACGAAGGTAATAAAGATGGATTCTACTGCTGTGATTTTCTTTTCACTTCCATCAGTTCCTGATAATAAATTCACTCTCAAGGTGTCGTATATGGAGAAGTATACAGCTCCCTGGGAGACCCCAATAAGCGATGGAACTAAGCCTCTAAAAAATGATGAAAATCCCTCGTTTTTGTAAAGATTTTTTGCCACTTTTAGTATTGAGTGCTGGCTTATATCAGCATTGCTCACATTTGGCGACATAATTCGTGTTTTTAAAACCCAAATCGGATTCGTAACTAAAGTGGTTGAAAATCCAGCACACCAGGCTGCAAGAACATAGTTCATTCCATCCATCATTTTATCCCTTTGAAACGGCGAAAGTTCAGTAGTCGACAGTCCACTAAACTTGTCTTTATAGAACCTATACAGAAAGAAATATGATCCCCATGATGCTGAGTTACCAATCACATTGATTGCGAGCCCTTTATAGACTCCCTTGATTATTTTGCTTGTACCGTGACCTCTATTTTGTTTCATGGGGAGAAATAATAGGTCATTAATCACTTTTCTGTATCCCATGTGCGCTTCTTTAGAAAGCTGCAAACGCACTTTAACTAGATCCAGCGGATGCGTAATAAGAATTGTGAGCACCCCTGATGATATCCCAGAAACCAATTCCTTCGTGAGCGGCGAGACCTTTGTTGCTCCATTGTCTCCAGCCATTTTGGTTGATCTGAATTAAAGTAGTAAATTACTCTTTTTCACTGCTTATGAGGTTGCCTATGGTTCACCACTAGTGAAGTTGATAGTTCTCCGCCAACAGTGGGATTGCCAATTTGCTGTGCCAGGTTTTTACAAGCAATATTAATTGCCCATCAGCATGAACTTCATGCACACGTTCTCAAATTTCAGAACAACTAAAGTTTAAGTGAAACTTTTCAGTTTCTGAAATTTTAAAAAATGGCATTCCAATTTTTTTTTTGAAAAATCACGTGACACGACCCGTTTTGGCAAAAACTGGTTTTCTAGACAATACCCATCCTATACACGTTTTATATCTTCTTTAGAATCAGAAAACATCATATATTCGTTAATTTCGTTTTTGTTACCAATATATATAACACGTCTTGTTTATCAATACTCTATATACAGAATTATCAGGCCAGAGCGCTTAAATTAGGCGCTTGGCAAAGGAGTCAACAATTGCAACAAACCTGGTCTGTTGCTTGTAGACTTCCAGCCTAGGTATAAAACAAAAGGAATCCATCCAAAGTGGGCTACTTTCTGGCCAAACTTGAATATTTGGGAAATTTTGTCTCTTGATTCGTCGGATAAGATGAAGGAAGGTAGTTTGATAGCCATTGTTAAACACTTGCACGTCGGTACTGAACAGGTTTTATTTGATTTTTGTTCTTGAAAAAGGTCTGAAAATTTTTTTTTTAAAATATGGTAAAAGTCGGAAATGGGAAAAAAAAAAAAAAAAATTAAAAAAAAAAAAATTCAACCACAAATCACGTGATTTATATTTTGTTTATGTCCGCGTATTAGCGTTATTCGTTCCACAATGGTATACTGAGGAACAATGACAGAAGAGATCTGCAGTTGAGATCAGTGAACCAACTGAAAACTCTATTTGATAAATATGTGTACTGCTTTTCTATTGGTGTAAACTTTTTAGCGCCAGCAGTCGGATTTTGAATATTTGATTGTATCTGGAAAGAAAATTATTGGTAGCGTTTGGATCCATAATGGTGAAACAGCTGTTGCAGCTCAGTAACAAAAAAAAACAGAAATACTTCTAATATCCTTGAAAGTCTGCCTACAAAAAAAGCACATTAAACACAATCACCAAAACAGAAGCTTAATTTTATTTGTATTTGTTTTTATTTTTGTGAATATTTATATATTTATTATATACTCTGGATTTTAAATAGCTGCAGGGAAAACAAAAAAGGATTCGCCTGCAAAGCCAACTCATTACATGCGGGCAAACAAAGGAGATAAATCCGCTTCACATCATGACAGAAAACAATATATGCAATCCACATCGCGACAGAAGGCAGCCCGGAAGCCTCTGTTTATTTACATTGCTATTGCCTCGCTGTGTTGCAAAAGGGAGGAAATAAGAGTACAGAAGCGTTCAAAACTTGGGAGAAGACCCACCCAAGTGATAATAAAAAGACGTCGTTTTAGTATCTATGACAGCGCTTATAATAGCAATTCTAATGGGTTTTCAACAACAGTCTTCAAAGCCTTCATGAATTCAGCAGCCTTGGCACCGTCAATGGTTCTGTGGTCAAAGGTACCAGTGATGTTCAACTTGTTGTCGAAAGAGAAACCATGTTCAGCAGCAACATCTGGAACAGCGACCTTGTTAACGGTACCGATAGCCAAGATGGTTGATTGTGGTGGGTTGATTATGGAGGTGAACATAGAGACAGCAGAGTTCATACCCAAGTTGGAGATACAGATGGTACCACCTTGGAATTGTTCTGGCTTTAACTTGTTGTCCTTAGCCTTGGCGACTAGGTCTTTGATTTCGCTGGAGATTTCAGCCAAACCCTTGGCTTCAGCAGACTTGACAATTGGGGTCAACAAACCAGTTGGGGTGGCAACAGCAACGGAAACATCAACGTTCTTGAATTGTCTGATGACGTTTTCTTCGCCTAACCAGTAAGCGTTGGCTTCTGGAACCTTCTTGGCAGCAGCAGTGATGGCCTTGACTAAGATGTCGTTGATGGAGATCTTGGTTGGGGCAGTTTCGTTCAAAGCAGCTCTCAATTTCAATAACTTGGAAACGGAGATGTCAGAGGAGACTATGAAGGATGGGATTGTTTGGGTGGATTGCAACAATCTTTCAGCAATGATGCTTCTCATGGTGGTGACTGGAACGTCAGTGTAGGAAGCACCAGCAGATGGGGCTGGAACGGCAGCGGCAGTAGCAGCCTTTGGAGAAGCCAAGATGGCGTCAACATCAGCCTTGACAATTCTTCCGTTTGGTCCGGTACCAGTGACGTTCTTTAGGGAAATACCGTGTTCCAAAGCAATAGCCTTGGCTAATGGAGAAGCAATGATTCTTCCGGTTAGGTTAGCTGGAGCAGCAGCCTTCTTGGCTGGAGCAGCAGGCTTAGGAGCTTCAGCGGCTGGCTTGGCAGCTTCCTTAGGAGCTTCAGCAGCAGCCTTTGGAGCACCACCAGCATCAGCCAAAGTGAAGTTGGCAAAGGCAGCAACATCACCTTCTTCTTCAACGTAGACAGCAATTGGAGAGTTAACTGGGATGTCCTTGGAACCTTCTGGGATCAAGACCTTGGCCAGGTAACCTTCTTCTTGGAATTCAAAGTCCATTTGAGCCTTGTCGGTTTCAACTTCAGCCAAAACACATCCTGGTTCTAAATGGTCACCAATTTGCTTGGACCAAACAGCCAATCCACCTTGGGTCATGGTAGGAGATAAAGCTGGCATACCAATGACATTGTGAGGAGGGAAAGAAGCATAAGTTCTTAAAATGGCTAATCTGGAAGAGTTGTTGCTGTGTGCTAACAAAGAAGCTCTTTGAATCAAGGTTCTGGACAACATTATTGTATGGTTCTATTGCAATTGTTGGTTTCTTTGAAGATGATTTGTTTCATAAACGCGGAAGAATATCGCAGTTTTTATAGAGCTTCAAAAAAAAATTTTTTTTTTCTGCCGCCTTTTTGAATAACCCGTTTTGGGAAAGGCAGTCTCAAAAAAAATATGCGGAAAAAAAAACGAATAATTCGGAAGTTAATCCACGGCGGCAGCGGGATAAGCAGGATGCGCACAGGATTTTTATGGCAAAAAAGTGCAGCAAGGCAGGGCAAAGTGAACAGAATTGTCACAGAGCCGCTTTGGTGGTTGCGGATGTGGCTCGTGACTTCCGCCAGGCAAATATATATCCGACACCAAACCGGTTTCGTGCGTAGAAATAGGATTGGAGGAGGAGATATGCAGTATCGTTTTGATGCGACGGATTTATGTTCTGCTTATGCCGCCGGGTGAACGGATGTTTTTTTTTTTTTTTTTTTTTAAAAAAATTTTTTTTTTCAGATTTCCGGAGGATGGAGAGAAAAAAATGTTAGTGCATCGGAGATAAGCGCATCAACACACGTGACCCGGCAAATAGTTATTCTCACCGCACGAGCGACAGAGCAGCATCTTGAGTTTTCCCAACTGCAGCTTTCTCAAATGTCGTAGAAAGTGTTTGTGGTGAAAACTGGTCTCTTTTCAGCGTCTGTTGGGCCAGCTGGAGCGTCCTTTTTCGATCTTTTCTTCCCGGTCGTTATGTACTCTTCCTCCCACTTCAGACTCAGTGTGCCGTACTTCTCGTTCTGCTCGGTAAGATAACTGTTTGTGGTGTTCCAGGAAAACCGGGTAAAGGTAGGCTCCCACCCCACCAGCGGAGTCACGTTGTTCTTGAGGAAACGAACGGTGTTGGGATCCGACGGATATCCGCTGCCAACAGCTCCGCTCGCCCTGCTTATCTCCGACAGATGGATGTCCCTCGTGACCTTCGCGATAACAGATGCGACAGACACAATCGGGTATATGGAGTCTGCCTTTTTGGAGACAGTGAACTTGATGTCTGGGAACAGGGTCTCCAGTTTCTTCTGGTACGAGGCTGGTGGCCCAACGGTGTCAATGAAGACGTGATCTATATTTAGCTCCACCTCTTCCTTCAGTCTTCTTATCATCGCGATTGTTGTGTCGTGTGCCTGCTGGTTGAGATTGTAAACTTCAGTAGGCGGGTATCTCATCATGCCTGAGCTGATGTCTCTTGCTGATATTCCCGTGAGAATATATCCTGTGTTTTCTTTTAGTCTCTTTATTGCGTCATCAGTCACGCCACTTTTCGCGCTCCCCTCCACTGCTTGTCTCCAGATGTAGCCAAAAAGCTCATCTCTCTTAACGTCAGTGAGCTTTTTGGAGTCGTCAAACCCGTATTTCAGGTTTTCTTTCCCGCTGGAATTCAAGCATTCACTGAAGCTGACTGGAACATAGGCCGCGCAGTACACCATTGAGCCGAAAATCGGACCTCTTCCCGCCTCATCTACACCCACAATAACTGGTGTGTTTTCTTTGTCTTGTTTCACAGCCTCCGGAACATCCGACACGTATGTCTCAGTGTGGGAGGACTGCAGCAATGTGGCTACTGTTTCTGGAAGTTCTGACATGTGCTCTAGGATTCGTTTCTGTGCGCAAATAGTTCTTGGCCTTGAATGTGTGCTTTTGAGTTTTAATAGGGTAGTAGTTCGAGTTTTTCGTGTATACTGCTAACGTTTCTGCTCGTTGCTATACCGTTTTCTTTGATTTATTCTACTATTGGGTTAACTTTTGCTTGTTCCGGTATAGATTTTGGTTATTTTAGTATAATATTAATGTTTTGTTCAGTTAGTATAGTGATAACTTCTTCTTTTGTTATTATAGTGATAACCTTTTCTTCTGTTATATAGTAATAAATTCTTCTTCTGTTACTATAGCGATAACTGTTCCTTCTGTCGATATGAGGTTATCTTTCCTTTTTCTAATATATACTGTGTGGTTGCTATCTTTACTTATCTTCTTCCTGTAAGTATATCTTCTTCCTGTAAATATATCTTATTTCTTTTCATTTAATAAGTTATTTGCGATGTAACTTAAATTTTTCAGACGCGTTAAAAGACAGGCAAAAGTTCCGAAGCTGCGCGCCATCAGCACGTGCGAAGGTCACGTTAAGCGTTTACTCAAAACTATCGATAACGATAAACAGATAACTACCTTTTCCCAAAATGTAATCTCCATTTTTACCTCTAGAGTAACATCTCACCTGCAAACTATGCAATTGTGGTACTGAAAATTATTTATACTCTAGAACAAGGTACCATCATTATCTGGTCGTGTTGAATTGGGAAACACTTTTTCAACAGCCATTTTTATTGGCTGCTCATTCGGTGATTCTTTCTTTTTTTCTTATTGCCATTTTTTGAAACTTTAGCATATAATGCATATCATTTTCCCGTAAATAACTTTGTTTTTTTGTTTTGGCTTTAATTTATCCTTCGGTTATCCTTATATTCTTTTACCATTCTTGTTTTTTTTTCCTCTCATATTTTTAATCAAACTCTTCCCCTTTTATATGATTCATTTTCGTTATCTATTTTTTACCCCTCTTGAAACTCATTTATAACGAAAAAAATTCATTCCTTATCGGTAACTTCAATTAGTAGATCAAATAAATTCCCTATTGATATTTATTTGTCCCACAACCTAACATTGACCAATAGAATCATTCATTAGCAGCAGCTTTCAGTTTTTACTTTCCTATTTCTAAGTTGCTTCATCATCACAAACTAGCCATCTAGTATTTACACTTTCCTTGTTTTTTTTACTTCTCACCAACTAACAGTTTATTTTTTGTTTAAATATGCAATACCAGCTGATAAAATATGTCAAATCATGTAGACAAGGCCCTTCATTTAACACACATAGATGCCACTTCATTTATCTTGTATCAGCAAAAATGACCGGTAAAGAGAATTCACTTAACAAGTTGATGAAAAAAACATAGACCCTTGTAGCATGGATTGTTCCGACCACATTACACTATGAGTTTCCAAAACGAACAGCATAGCTGTGCTGTATTTACATGCGTATATAAACTAAAAAGACCAAGTAAACCGATCATCACTGCCTTTTTACGTTTTCTATATTCCCAAAACTCAGTACTGATGCCATACTTTCCTTCCCAGACACCAGCATCAAAATTCTATCAATTCCTACTCCCAAACCACCAGTTGGACCAAGACCATACTTCATTGTTTTTACATAATTAAGGTCTAATGGCATAACTTCGTCGTCGTCCTTAACCTCCTGCTGCTTAGCAAACTGATCCTTCTGTATCGCAGGGTCATTTTGTTCTTCATAGGCATTCATGTACTCTATTCCTTCAATGAAAAGCTCATATCTGAAGGATCTAACTCCATTGCGGTCTTGTTTAGCAAGTGGAGATAACAAACCAGGATGGTTTACCAAAATAGCTGGGGAACTAGAATTGCAGTGATCGCTTTCAACATAATCCACGAGTTTTTTGAGTAGCGTTTGAACGGAGATAGTGTCTAATTTTATGTTTTTAAATCTCTGCTGAAATAGTGAGGAAGAGCTGAAAACAGCAAGTAATTGCAGGGAGGAATTTGTTTGACTAGCGTTTTTTAATGCTGCTTCTAAAGTTTCTAAATCAACTTTATAATCTTCACTCAGTTGTTTTATGCAGTCGACTCTTTTGAATTTAAATTCTTGATCTTTAAAAGCATTAAAAAGCTCTCCCTCTATCTCGTTTTCAAATTCAAGATACACACATTCCAACAATTTTTCACCCAGTTTGATCATATCTTCCAAATCGTAGTACTTTTTATAAACTTCCAGGGACGTGAATTCAGGGTTGTGGGTAATATCAACACCTTCGTTTCTGAAATTTTTCCCCAGCTCATAAACACTATCATATCCTGCAATCACCAGTCTTTTCAGCCACAGTTCAGGAGCGATTCTCAGCTGAAGCTCGTTATTGTTTTTGTCGGCATTTTTCATTTGTGTGGTGAAGGGGGTTGCATTAGCACCACCACTCTTCATATTCAAAATTGGTGTTTCAACTTCAATAAAGCCTTGCCCATCTAAAAGATTTCTCACCAATTTGTTTAATCTGCTCCTCAGCAACACACCATCCACAATATTTCTGTGTCTGTACATTTCTTTTTCATTTAATGATAATAAAACTTTGTTGTTCATAGCCTTATCTTCACTTTTCAGCACATCTGCAGCATCAACAAGTCTTGGTGCCAGGATTGCTGCAAACTCTAGTGGTCTGAGACAAACCACTCCCTTCATGCTCACTGATTTTTCAACTTTTACTAAAATGTGGTCTCCTATCTTTAAAGAATTAAATTTGTTATGAAACTGAGCCAATTCAAGTGTTTCTTTTTCGTTGTTTAGCGGAAAACGGGACCAGTGTGCCACTAAATCATACTCAGTGTTGTACTGTTTTAGTTTGAAGAAATGTGCTTTCTTTCCACTATCTCTTCTGGCGGTAATCTGACCCATAACATAGAAAGAATGGATTTTTTCTGCATTAATTTCCTGTATCTGGTCTAGAGAAATGGTGGAAGATATCCCTAGCTTTTTTTTCAGGTCTGTCAAGGAAGGGTAAAGATTTTCAGTTTGGTAGGCGCCAGAAAGCTGCTCCACTCTGTCTAATCCCGTGGTAAACTCTTCAACAACATGCAGATAATTCTGCTCCGATTTAGAAGAGTAATTTCTCAGACCAATCTGACTGGCAGGTGTGAGTTTTATACTGAAATTTTTGGTATGAGATGATGTTTTGACAAGGTGACCCAAAACGGTTTTTGAAACGGCTTTCATGAGTAAAAAAACTACACAGAAAACAAGTATAACTAGGGCACTCTTTGGTTTGTATCAACAGGTTAAATGAGTTTTTCTCTACCTTAAAATATTAAACTCATAAATTAAACTTAGAGCAGAATGGACTGAAATAAAGTTAAAAAGATGTCTGAAATTTCAATGAGGCCAGGTATCACGTGCGTCTGTAAAGGTCACATGAGCGGAGCTATTTAGTTACTGAGTCACACGGGAGTTGTGTTTACCAACAAGTAAACCACCTCTTCTGCCACAAGGAAGCCTAAAATGGCACCAAATTGTAAGTATGTAAACTCTGGAGCATCAAAACTTTGTTGTTTGTACATCTAATTTAGGTGAATACTGCTTATATGGTGTTCTGTTGAGTTTACCCTTTTCTTAGAGAGTAGTCTAGTATATAGAGTTTATAATCGACACGACAGTAAATCAGAGTAATGGGTGTTGTTTAAGAGATATATATATATAACCATTTTAGAATTAACAACTCGAAAGTTTACACTTGTAAGCTGCGCTATGCTGCTGAAGCAATAAGGTAAGATTACGAAACAGATCGAAAAGAAACCGTTATATCCGACACCGAATCACATCACGTGACATATTAAAAAATCATTATATCCGAAAAGAATTATATCACGTGACAAACCGGAAATTCATTATTTCAGTTGTTGTTGTTTGTTCTCTGCTGAATGGACTGTTTCGTTACTGCTGCCATGGTAGAATGACGCCATATGGCACTTGCATTATCACCAAAATCGTGGATTGATTCATCAGTTTTGTTCTTAGAATCTGTTTACCACTGTGTGGTGACTTAGTAAATCTTTCACTGCGCCGGCACCGATTTCCCAGCACCACACAGCGATACACGTGTTTCGCAGACGATATGGAAGCGCTGGTGAACAGCATCGTGCCCTCCACCTAACAATGCTGTAGCAGCGCCAGATTTCAGAATTAATGCTGTAGCAGCGCCACATAACAAAACCAATGCTGTAGCTCCGCCAGATCCCAGAATTCACTATACCAAACTGCCCCTAGCCTTAGGGGCAAGACATGTATAGAAAAATTGGGGAACATATAGCACACATAAATCAGAGGTTAAATAATCTGTCAAAAGTTGTTTTCATGAGAGCGTTCTAGTAGTTAAACTAGGGCCCAACAAAAGTTTAGTCAATACGATAACGCATAATCACATACTACTCATCATGCTATGTAGTATATGTCAGGGTGCAGAAGCGTTTCTTCTACAAAGCTAGATGTAAAATCAGCATACAACACAGTCTAGAATATTTATCCCACATTAATCTGAAACGTAGATTATGTTGTTTATGAACTTTTCTTTATATAGTTGGCCAATTTTTTTTCACCGCCAGAAAACGCCAGTCCCAAAACGGAAATTGCATACCATGAGTTGAAAAAGAAAAAAATGAGGATCAGCACATAAAGAGAATTAAACCTCCAAGTAGTCACTTTATGAGTACTTCTGGGAATAAAAAGGCCAAATAAGTGGTCTATGATGCTGTGTTTTACAGTAGAAAAGAAAAAAAGAAAGAAATACTGACCATTTTGATGGATTTTACGGGGAAACTCTCAGCTTTCCATACAGATCAAATTTCACCGCTACCAGAGTGACTGCTGCTTGAAGTGCGGCGGAGTTAACAAAGCAAAGCGGGGTCTTTTTTAACGACAGGCAGCTGTTCTGGAACCGATTAAGCACCGAGCAGGGCGGTTAAGGTCGCTGTTTTTGGATCTGCCGTTGAAATAACCGTTTCTGCCGAGCGGTCACCAAAACAGGCCGCCAATTCACCGCTGCAGGGTCACGTGAGCCCCTCCTGAGGTGCTCACTCTCTTCACCGCGGTCACCTGATCAGCTACAGCCGTAAGAACCAATAAACAAGCAACCAAGAACCAAAAGCAATAGCTGAAAAAAAAGCATACAATTGCAGCCAAATAAAACTTTGGCTCCCGCTCCACTATTCTCCCGGTTACTAGAAGCGCGCAACTGTGTACATTACTGCCATTTTAATAAAATCGGCCATAACCCAGACAGCTGTTCACCGCTACCATGTTATCGGCTTTTGTCGGGAACTTTTTTTTATCCATTTCAGAACACATCTGAAAACTTTTCAGCACATTCCGCAGATAAGCAATGCATACTTGACGACATAAAGCACATACTTTTTAGCTGCGAATCAGCACTCAGTGGAACATAAATGACAAACTGTTCGTATATAAAACCAACTATTTATACACACCCAACTATCTATATAAAACACATCTGTGCTCATAAAAACATCTGCGCTTATAAACGTGACTTATCACCGTTTCTCCTTCGGAGATACCGTCCACACACCCCATTCTGATCTAACTTTTTTTTTCCCACACCACAAGAAGTTGCCGTTTTCCGATCGATCTTGTTATTTTATGGATACTATCCTCCCTCAACTTTAGAATTAGTTAGTGTAGATCTGTAGGAAATACTGCACTTTTCAAAAACAAAGCCAAATAAAAAAAAAAAAAAAAAATTAAAAAAAAAAAAAAAAAAATTAGCAATTATATTACTGGATTTTTACGACAACGAATAACTTTAAGGAAAGATAAAGCAACTGTTTTTTGAGTACATTTTATTTTTAGAAAGCTATCAAAACTAAAGAATAAAAATCCAGGGCAGAATCAGTGTTTTATTATCATAACAACAAAGTTTATTCTTACCACAGAATGAGTGATATTGAGAGTATCAACAGTGCACAAAGCAAACAGTTCAGTGAACATAACACTGAAGACTATATAAGCAGAACCAATTCACTTGCCAACAGTGTTCTGAATCCCCACTCAATTTTTGAGCGAACTGTGGAGGAATCTTTGTCGAACACACCAATGTTGATGCACAAAGCTCAGAGACGTTTAAGTAGAGCCAACTCCACAGTTTCTATCAGCAGTAGTTTTGCAGCAGGAAACAATGACGCCAACACACAACCCATTTTTATCAATTCAAGCAGCAGAAACAACAGCAATCTGTACAAAACTTCTTCCCACACATCAGTCAGCAGAAGAGCTTCTGTGATTTCCACCCATAGACATAATGAAAACTATATTGCGCCAAGTTTGGATTCCACTTGCCACCTGATTAACGACGATAACACGACGATTGATGACATCCAGATTGAAGACCACCCCTTGTCTGCGGGACAGGTTTCTTCAGTGCCACCAGAATCACCAATCCACAATATTTATTCGCCGGTTTCTGTTTCAGGAAATGCTTCCGCTTCAGGCAACAGAACATCCCCTGGAACGAGTCCTAATGCTATGCTGAAAGGTCCCCTGGTCAGAAGACCTTCAACGCTCGGTCTTGATATGGCTCTGGGTGTTCACAGAGACCAGCCAGGTGCCAACAGTGAGCAGCAATCACCACCTTTAAGACTAAATTCATTTGGATTTGCAAATGCTAATGCTGGCAATTCCGCTGCTAGTGCAGCAGCCGGTTTCAACAATTCCTTGATCGATTCTCCGTTGGCGCAGGGAAACTCGCCAAGACTGGTCAGATTCCAGTCTTATGCTGACATTCTTACTGAAGAATCTTCCTCTTTGAGAAGACCATCCTTTGGGAGCGCCAACAACAGCTCTATCTCCATAAAACCACAAACTTCACAGTCCTCCCAAGACATGTTGGAGTTCCAATTTGGAAAGCAGCCTTCCTTGTTAAAAAAGCCATCAGCCGTTGGAAACCAGTACTATGGTAGCAGCCCTCTGTCCTCGCCTTTGAACTCATCAAAACCTTCCTCAAACCAGCACCCATTGAAAAACAATGTCGTTTACGAGGGCAAAAAGGACATGTTTGAAAGGGTCACTCCTCAGGAGTACAGGAAGTTTGATTCTAACGAAAAATCACCATTTCACCAGCTGTTGAACAAAGAATAAACAAATAAAAAAACAGAAAATAGAAATGGAGAAAAGAGGAGATAGCACGCCTGCCTGCATGCTTCTTTGCTTGTCCCCAGAGACAGGCGAGAAATTTATTTCAATTTACAATTATTATTAATGGATTTACTTAGGAGGTTCTGGCAACAGAAATTTTTATATATTAAGAAACGAGTCTGAACGCTCTGCTGCGTATATATAGTAGCTTTAACGCTAGCAGATTGAATGAAAAGATAGCAGATTAAATAAAAAGATAGCCGATTACAGATAAAAAGATAGCAGCACAAATAAACGCTGGCAGATTAGACTTTTCTGTCTGGCATCAAATGCTGTTTCCCACTAGAGACAAGATGTTTCAAAAAGTCAATCCGATTTCAACAATTCTACCTCATCCAAGCGTTTCGCAGCAGATTCAGCCGGTCTATCTGAGGATCGTCTCTGCCTAAAACTGAGCCTTTTTTCAGCACGTGCTCTTCCCAAAATGTATCACCATGCATATTTTTATGTTACCCAATGCAAATTTTGTTCTGTTCCAGAAACCTACAAGTAGTTTTTTCTGTTGGCAGTTCTGACAAATCTTCTTAGCTGCCACTCAACATCAGCATCCTTATTCTCAACAGATCCGAACTTCATTTCGTAGAGTCTCATTTCAAATCTTGGCCCACATTCTGCCAGTTCCACGTTTCCGTCATTCGTTTTAACGTACACGTGCTGTCTGACGGAAATAAAATCGTCCTTGTTAATGAACGAAATGACTCTAGCAGAATCCTTCTTAACTCCGCTGGGGAACAAATGTTTCAAAACTGTCACAACTCTTTTACCCAATTTGGATGTGAACCCTTCAAAGATTAGGTGCGGCACAACCAACGACAAATTCCCCAGCTCTTCCTTGATATCATGCCTTAGAACAACATTATGTAAAGAAAAAACAGCAGTAGGCCCATGGGGATAATGGGAAATAGTCAAGGATGTTGGCACACCTCTGTGCTCGTGAATGATCAACAAATCCGTTGTGTTGGAGGACAAACATGCCTTGGACAAATCATTTATAATATAGGAACCTCTGTTCAATCTGATGCTGTTAGGGAACATCATTTGCAATTCCTTGCTGAATTTCATCAGTCTCTGGGATGGGGATCTGGAAGTTGTAACAACGATTTTTGGGTCCTGAATACCACTCAGTTCAGCATACTCATCGTCAATATCTTCTTCCAACTGGTTTGCAGCGGTTTCATCAAATCTGTAGTCCTCCTGTAGCTTGGCATCCTCCGCTATGTCCTTTGGCAATGGTTTACCTGTTGCGAGTGCTTGCTTTAAAATTATTCTCTTCTCTTGAATCTGAGACTGCTGCAATTCCTGCGCCTTTTTGTATAGGTATTCTCTTCTCTCACGTGCTTGTCTACGTAGCATTTTAGTTGGTATATAGCTTTATTGGGTTTTCTCAGTGCTGCTTGTTTTATTTTGTCATTTAATGTATTGTATTGCTTATATTTAAAATATTAAGATGCACAATACTTTGAACAAAATGTGTTTGTCCTAAAAAGGAAATATCCATATTTGGGGAAAAAAAAATATATGCTTGACAAGAAAAAAAAAAAAAAAAAAATGTTTCGGATTTAAAGCCAAAAAGAAACGTTTACTTCACAAATCCAAGACATACATCCAGATCATGTACAAAATAATCAATCACATTTATTTATATATTGGGCAAAATTACAGATGTGTCTTTGTATCCAGGCTAGCTTTTAAACAGACTTGAGTTGTTTTTCTGTTCGGCATACTTCCTCAGATCCTGCATGAGTTGTTTTTGTTTGAGAAGTTTGAATTCATTGTCCTCTTTAACAGCTTGCTTTACAGCCGGTTCGTTAACTCCGGTTTCTTGCTGCTCACTGTAAAACTTAAAGTCATCTTCATCAGCCACATATCCCATAGCAGCGTCCTGAGATTCTTCGTCAAAAGCAGCATAATTTGACCCCTTTTGCAGCTCATTTGGAACAAACATGTGTGTGTGAAAAGCGACAGGCAGAAGTGTATGCGCAGTGACAGGTGCATTGGAAATGCTTTCTCTAGTTTTAGTTTCTGCAACATGCTCGTTTTCAGCTTTCCTTCTGTCATCAAAAACAGAGTCATTGTCGCCTTCAAAGGTGTCAATACGTTTCATGGCATGATTAGAGTGCATCAAATCATTATGTTTCAGCAAATTGTCCCATTTTTTGTGATAAAAGAGATCAAATCTCTTGTCTCTTTCGTCATCACTATAAGCCATATCTTCATCAGGATTTGTGTCGCCAGTTTTCTTGTTTGATCCACGAAGCTTCCCTGGAGTGAACTGGTCGTTCCAGTATTCCTCATCATCTTCAAAATCGTCCGATTCTGATTCCGAGGAGAGAGAAATGTCACTGGAAAACACACTGGAACTATCGTTTTCTGCCGCTTGTTTAATAACCCTACTGGGTTCTTCGTTTTTCCTGTTGTTCTCAAACAAGTTTGATGCTGTTCTCGGGAGAGGCTTGAAATCGTAGTCGTCGCTTTCGTCACTGGAATAGTAGTGTTTTTTGTAGTCGTAATGCTTTGGTTGTTTCTTGGACAAACTTTTGCTGCTGCTTGTAGGTGTCGCTGTTCTCGTATTTGTACGGGTTGCAGGGAGAGTATTGAAAAGACTTTTTTTGGAATTGTTGGTTAAAAAAGAGGAAGTGAATTTTTTCTGAAACAAAGAAGCTGTGCTTGAAACAGGCTTCATAGAACTTGAAAGATGTCCATTATTCAGAGCAGCATTGCTTTCCACTCTTTTCCAGAGCATATTTTTGCCAGGAATATCTGTACTAACTGCTTTCTCAGAAACATGGTTGCTTGCATTTCTATGTTTCAAGGCAATGGTGTAGAAGCTCTTCAGTCCGTCTTTTTTTATCTCTTTTTCAGAGCCTGAGAACCTGTTTTTATTCATGATTCTTCTTGATATGTTGCTTAATCTCAATCCATGTGATAGTGCACTTCCATTCCGCAGCACACTGTTGTAAAAATGCATATCTTCAAAACTCTGGACACCTGTTGCTGTGAAAAGTTTAGCCGATAGCTCAAAACAACTATTACCGTCATCTAAACACTCCGTGTACTGTTCAAATTTGAGTAAATTTCGCCTGTATCTTTCACTCCCGCTATCGTGAACTTTCAGTTTTTTGTTTATATTAGATATGTCATTGTTCCTCGTTTCTTCTCTGGGAAGCTTCTGTATATCGTCATTTTTGTCTAGCAACCGCTCTGAATTTCCATTCATTTGGTTATGGTCTCGTTTCAGTTTTGGCAATGTTGTCGTCTGTGTGTATTTATGTTGTCTGGTATTAAGCATATTACCACATCAAAATAAATAATTATTCTGTTTTTTAATATTTTTTTTTTTTTTTTTGTTGTCTGAAAAAAATATATTTAATTGCTCACTAATGTTATTAAAAAAAAAACCTGGAGAAGATCATACAAGCCAAGTGACAGGTGACAAATGACAAGTAACAGAGAAAAACAAAAAGTATGTCGTTATACTCAAAAATAATTTTATATTAGCTGGCTAGTAAAAGAAAAAAATTTCAAAAGGTTTCCTTAAACTCTCAAAAACTGGTTTGAAATGGGTATTTACAAACCACACACTATGTGTTATAACTCTTTGTTCAGGTACTTCTCAAGTGAATTTCAATAAAAGCGTTGTTATTTAATAACACTTCTGTTCAGTATTAATTACCTAAAAAATATATCCCAGAAAGTATAACCAAAAGTATAACCAATAAAGCAACCAAGTATTTGTGATTAAACCAATCAATTATATGTTATTAAATCAACCAGTTGTATATGATTAAACCAACCAATTATATGTTATTAAAGCAGCCAAGTTTATATAATTAAAGTCAGCCCTGCAATTATATAAAAGGTTTGTATATGATTTCTTGCTTTGGTTTGAAACAAATAACAAAAAATGTTCCCCTCTATCGCAACCTTTATAGTTATTTTATATTCCTTGTTTGCAAAAATGACCTTTTGATAAGAGCAATAAAGTTGTTTTAGTCATCCTTTAACCAATTGTGACAAAATTATTCCGCGGTGATTCTGGCGGGAACAAAAAAAAATAGCGTAGAAAAATAATAACAGGCAAGATAAAGTGTTTTTTGGGAGGTTTTCAGCGTGAGGAGAATCAGATGGTTTAGGATGTAGGGGACGGCAGAAAAGAATGACCTGGAAAATGTGACAAAGCAACATGGGAGCGGAATGTGAAAAAGCAACATGGGAGCGGAATGTGAAAAAGCAACATGGTAGCGGAATAAGACAAAGCAACATGGGAGCGGCAATAACTGATTTAAATAGGATTTAATTAAAAGTCTTTACAGGGATACATTGCTGCGGGGTACGGCAGTTCAGCAGCTTTAATATGTGTGGTTCTGTTTAGTGGATTGCACTTTCAGAATTGACATCGGATATTTGTGGATGGTGAGAAATATATCAAAAATAACTTTCTCCTCTTTCACCATGTGTCTATCTTTAAGTATAATGTGTCAGCTGACTGTGCTGTTAATTATACGCTGCAGGAAGTTGAAGGATTTTGGCATTGGCTGAGATCATAAAACCAAACGTGTTTTCTGCACACCGTGTGGTGTTTTTTTAAGAACAATTTGTTTGTAAAGACCGCGTACTTGTGCACACATTTGTAGCGTGTGGTAGCAATAGACTGCTGCAGTATGTTGATGAGAATGAAGTTTTTATGTGCCATGCTTGTTGAAAATACGTGGCACATTATCCAGCCAAACTCTAAGCTCTTTTTAAGGAAGAGCAACAGAAGGAAAATGTTTGCTACAGGTTGGGATTGTATACATAATTTTACTGCTGTTAAACGGATACGTAAATTTTATTGCAACTAAACGCATTCGTAAAGTTTACTGCAACTAAACAGATACGCAAATTTTACTGCAAGAGATAATATGGCCTCATAATTTGCTTTGCTTTGGCCAAAGCTCTGTCACCATTGGCAACAACTACGTTTAAATGGGTTTATAAAAATAATACATAAGAACTGTAGCCAAACCAACTAAAAGAAATTGTTCTTGTTTTTTCCCGCGGCTAAATCACAATCCAACTAAAAAGAGTAATATGAGTTTTAATTCAATTTATTTTCTCTCAAATAAACTAAGATATATTGTTAAAAATTGGAAAGTAGCTGTCTACCTTAATTTGGTCTAATACTAAATTAAAAAATGGGCCGCATTCAATGAAACTCTAGTAATACCGTGTTGTAACGTTCTAGATGATCTAAACACCACCCTGTAAATTACTCGTTTTGCTCTCTTCTACCACTGTTTCTCTTGCAATACGTGAGAAGTACTTACAAACATGAGCAATCCTGTTATTGCTAATTTAGGATTGTTTTTGTTTGCTCTTCTTTAAACTTTCGTGGCTTTGTTTTCAATAGATTATTAACTTTAAACGTATATTTGTGTATACGCTATTAGCTTTGTCACAGATGTTTATTCTGACACTAACATGAAATCAATTTCAACTGTTTACAATGCAGGGACCCCACATCTAAATCTTACGAGAACTACTTATTCCCACTGTACTAGCTCTTATATTACAACCTATTATATTGGCACACTTACTCTCACAGTTACAGCTAGAAAATTGATATAGAAACAATATATAACATCGAAACGCCGCATGACATTAGGTAACCTCGAACTTTTGCAACAGGAACGTATTAAGTTACTACAACAATTTTAAAAGAGGTTGCTGCTGCAACTAGACCAATCGAGCCTAAAACTGTTATTACCACTAGTGACAATGGTGATCTAGCAACACAACCTATTTGAACTGTGAAATTACCTGTCGCTGGAATATAAACTAGTGTGTATAAAAAAGGAGCCAGAACCACAGCTAATACATATTTCACTGTGTACACCATAACTACATGACCTGATGATACGCCAAAGTTTGGAGCTACCTACTATGATGAAAGTGCTTCAAAAATTGGCACTACCTACTAAAATGAAAGTGTTCCAAATTCTGAATAGCGTTATTTTTCGTTATTGCCGCCAACACAAAGTTCTACAACTTGTACACACTTTATACTTAGTTTTTCATCAGCAACCATTGTTACGCCAAGCATATTCCAGTACACTTCACTGTTTTTCTTTTAAAAAAATTAAAATCTTTGCCTAGTTACAATTAAGTTTGTAGTCGAGCGCAGCAAAATTGGGCTCAATTTAAAGTTTAATAAAAAAAAAAAATAAAGTTTCATAAAAGTAAAAAGAAAATAAAGTTTCATATAAATAAGTCATAATTTTTTTTTTTTTTTTTTTTTTTTAACTGTAATTATTGATAGTGTAATGCTAGTCTACATAAACAGGTTCGACATAAGGATAAAGACATTATATTCGTCAACATCATCAAACTCCTCATATTTGGTGTCTCCAATAACATCTCTCATTAGTTTTTTCGCTTGTTTATGAAATCTGCCTGTTCTTCTAGAGTGTCTGAAGCCTTGGAAAACTTATTTTCATTGGTTCCAAAGGAATCTTCAGCACGATTCATTGGCATCTCTTTTGAATCCATTTCATCTTCGTCGTTCTGTGGTTTAGTCCAATCCCACCATGATTTCGTTGTGTCCTTCACAGTAGTATGCATTCCTTTTAATTTATCCTCTGATTCATTTATTTTAGTGGTGCCCCATTTAATCCAGTCATTCTTTGCTTCATTGAAATCCTGCTTTTTCTCTTTCAAAGAATCATCATGTGGAGTCTGCATCTTACTACTGATGTTTTCCAGAGGCTTTTCAGCCCCTTTAAACAACTTTTCTGACTCTTCTTGCACATGGTTCTTGAGGTCTAACGACTTTTCTGCCAAACTGGTATCTTTGTAAAGACTATTTTCTTTTAAACCACCAGTTTTATCATGAACACTTTGGTACTGTTCTTCTGCAAACCAGCCAGCATTTTCTCCCCATCCTCTTAATCCGTCTCTTTGAATCTTTAGTATTTCTTCATCTGACAATCTTCTTCCTGTCTTGTCAAAAAGTAAAGGCAAGGCATCTTTGGTGTTGAACCTATCGTTTGGTGATCCATGCACACTTTCATACTGTTCATTGGCAAAGAATGATGCATTTTCACCAAAACCGGACATGATTGATTTATTGCTGTCAATGGCTTGTTTTTCCTCATAGGTGAACCCATTAGTGCCTTCAAGACTTCTCAGTTGTCTTTTCAAACTGAAAACTTCATCTTCTGCCTTATGCAGCTGTGTTTCAAGTTCGGATTTATTTCCAAAAACATCCTCACTAAGCACTAATGGTGGTCTGTTAACAGTTAAAGTAGGGCTTTCTTCCTCTTCAAGAACAGCATTCTCCAAAGATGCACCATCTTCTTTCATGCCATTTGTTTTTCTTGAGCTTCCATAATCTCCCTTTCTGGTGTAATTTGAGACAGGTGGATTTTTGTGATTATGTAAAATGGCATTTTTTAAAGATGAAACATCTTCTTTCAAGCCAGATTTGATTTTACTCAAGCTGCTGTCAGTATCGTGGTTATTGTAGAAATCATCAATTCCGTAGCTTCTTTTTCTTGTGTGTGCATGCAGTGGCTGGTTGTCGTAATAGAAGTCCTCGTTACCATTGCTTTTTGCTGCACCATTAATTCCATTTGAAACGTACGCTTTGGTGTGCTTCCATTGCGGATCTAATTCCTCTGGAGAAGCTATTGTAGTTGGATGTTTATTTTTTTCATAAATTACTGCTCCTGTTAAAAGTGCAACAGAGCCTAGAAATAATTTTGATGACATTTATATATAAATATGTTCTTTTTTATTATTGTTGTTGTTTTTATCTGCGTGTTTGTTTGCTTGTGTCTTTTTTATTTATTAGTAATGGTCTTCCAATAGTGTCATTTATTTCAACTAAACACTGTTAAAAACAGGAACACATTAGTGATAATGCTTGGGACTGTTTTGTTCCTTAAATACTTTCAGCTACCACTATCACCAGCATATCATTCATTTGCATACTTTTTATTTTAAAAACCTGCCCCTTCTGTCCCCTTCGTATATCACTGCTCTGTCATTCTTTTTTAAAGCATATTGAACATAGTTATAGCAGAATAAAACAACTTGTCAACACGCTAGGTATGACATATCCTGTTGAGATATTGTGACCAAGCAATACTTGCACATATATCTCACCCCCTAAAAATCAAATACATACAACTATTTGACATTACCATAATCGGATTTTTTAATTTCGTACACATCTTTTTGCTCCAAACATCCATACGATGATCCCCTTCAAACCGCTACAAATAAATTAATAGACTCATTCCTGCAGCAAGAAATAGATTTACAGCGTTTAAATGACAACTATGGGTACGCGGACAGTAAAAGCAGCTACATATCTTCGTATGGTAAATTTGTAAATAAAAATCATTTCCCTTATTTTTTTTTTTTTTTTTTTTTGATTAAACGTTTTCACATAAATTCTTTTAATTAAACATTCGCATGTAAAATTTCATACGTGACTAAAACCAGTTCTTGTGCGTGATTTGCAGGCAGAAACAGTGGTTAAGTAACCTCAAGCCCATGATGCTCAGCTTAAACGCGACCCCTTGAAAATAGCTTTTAAGCAGAGAACCCTGCCATAGGGGCTGCATTACAGCCGATCAAGACAAATCACATGACTGGCTCTAGAAAATCATCCTTTGCCTTTTTAGCCCCTTGTTCTCACCGATCTACTTTATGACACTGTTTTTGTAGATGTGACAATTGTCTAAGCAACTAGGTAAACCATATTTTCATTACAATGATGTTTCTGTATGTTATTACTGCTGAAACTGGAGGTTGTGTATCTCAGCAGAAGCTGATTGGGCTGGCTGGAATGTAGCGTGACTACTGGCTTTATGTCCGATTGCTTAGAGAGTCACGTGTACTCTTGTGTTGGTTAACTCCGGCAGAAATTCACTCGTCAATATGAGCTCTGGTTTTCTTGGAGTTTGAGTTTCAACAAAGAACTTTACAAAAATGGCCAGTATTTGTGCATCTGGCTTGTTCTCTTTTTGTCTTCAGTTCATAACACCGACTGTGTTGTCTTGCTTTGCATATAAACAGTCTCACAGTGTGGATCGCATGCCGCACGTGATTTATGTATATTTGGTAGCGGTAGTTTCTTTTTCCAAACCAGAAACTGTGAGAATTATTTCCCAACTCTCAACTCTTATTCGTTAAGTCCGATACTACTTGAATTTCAACAGTACCAAAATTTTCACATCCAACTTCTCATCGCATAATGGCCATATACCTCTTCAGTTGCAAATACCCAACAGATATTTACAATCATTGACTCGTATAAACCTCAAAAAAAGTCATCATCCTCTGCTTAACCTGACAGTCACAATACAAATTCTTACAGAAACATTGAGGCACAGTCACGTGACCCAAAAGCCAAATTTTTCACAATTAAACTAGCTTAAACTAGGCAGAAAATTTTTCGCCTGTTAAGCTGGAGAGATGAGCTAACTAATGTGAAAACCAAGAATAAGCTGTGTAAAATACCGATAATGTCCTCATTTGCAATCGAAAAGTACGATATTCAGTTAGTTGTAGACCCTTCAAAAAACGTTTTCAACGGTTTAGCGACCCTTGTTTTCAGCTCTTCTCCGCTGAGTGATTTAGTACTAAGTTCGAATGGTCTGATTTATGAGCAGTACACTTTTAATACCGAAGAAACTAATACAAAAACTGCTGCTTCTCCAATTGTAGATAAAACAAATTGTACAGTGACGTTTCCGATTACCTCATTTGAAAATGAGATCAAAAGCATAACCATAGCTTACTCCGGCCCGATTGAATTCATAAGCAAACCAAATATGAAGACTCAGGGTATCTTTAAGACTAACCTTTTAGGAAATGATGGTGATGAGCAATCTTTCTTTGTTGCTACTAACTGTCAACCTTTTTCAGCTATGAGAGTGTTTCCTTGTGCTTTATCTGCAAAAAATAAGGCAACTTTTGATTTCACCTTAGTGTATCCAAACAATAAGGATTATAAAGCCTGTTTCAACACAGAAGTTAGTGAACAGTCTATAGTTGAAGATCAATGTGTTACCAAGTTTAAGGAGACTCCTCCAATGAGTGCTTCTCTTTTTGGTTTTGCATTGGGTAAAATGGAATTCATTGAAACATCTGTTGAATGTGGTGTTGGTGAGGAAAAAATACCTATAAGAATATATTCTCCATATGACATTCAAAGTGCTGCTTTTGCTCTAGACATAGCTAAAGAATCTTTTGAAAAGCTAACCAAGGAGTTTTTTGGCTCTACTTTTAGATTTCCTCTAAAGAAGATTGATTTTATAGCAATGCCATTTTTACATTGTGGTGCTACTGAGAATTTGGGAATGATCGCTATAAATGCTCAAAATATACTACTAAAGCAGTATGATCCCCAATCTTACAAGCAGTTACAAATTGTTATTGCCCATGAGCTGGTTCACCAGTGGGTTGGTGATACTCTCAGTTTTGGTGAGGAACATGTTTGGTTCAATGAAAGTTTTGCTACTTATGCTGCCACCAAAGTTTTATTCCCTGAAGAAGCAGAATACTACGACACTATTCTTGATTCTCTGTATGACTTTAAGATTTGCGACTATTCTGAGCCTTTGAAGAACTTGGATGCTTCTTCTTTTGATTTGATGGAGCAAGAGGCATATATGAAAGGTGTCTTAATCATCAGATACATTGGAGAGGTAGTAGGCTTAGAAAAATTAACAGAATCCATTAAGATTTTAAGCGATGAAAACAAGCAATCATTCATTAAGCCTGAAGATATTTTTGAAAAAGCAGGTTGTTTGGCTTTGTACAAAACTTTAACAAATGGGTCCTCAGAAAGAGTTATTTTACATCTAAATGAAGATGCTATTGAGTTGTCTCCAAAAATTAATATTCCTATTCTTTTGAATGACAGTGAAGCTGTGAACATAAATGACTTGACTTTAGAAAAGGCTGAATCTTACGCCAGCTTTAAGAAAGGAAATGTAGGTCTTTACAGAGTAAACTACAACAACAGCAAAATAATTAGTAATCTAGTCGAAAACGTTGAAAAGATTCCAGAGGTAGATCTTCTTCATATTCTCGATGATCTGAAAGTTTTCTTTGAGGATTACAAACTCAGTCACGTTATTAGCAAGAACGATCTGTTGCTACCCTTGCTTTTACTTGCCAAAATCAGCAATATCATCAGCACTGATTTTACATCCAAATTCAATGAGGTTTTAATTTCACTGCTGTTTTTTGTTGAAAAAATTACCAAGAATCTGAAAAACCATGATGTCACAGACATTACTGAGTTGTTTGGTGTTCCTTTAAAGTCTGTTTTGATTCAATTATTTGAAATTTTCAAAGTGCAATGTTTTGAGGATAAAATGTTCAAGTTTGCTGATATAGACCCTACAAACTACACCGTTTTGTCTCAAATTTTGCCATTGATCTTGGATGTGCCAGAAGTTGAGGAATTTGTTGGCGATATAATGAAAAGTTGGGTCAGTGGTAGACCAATAGCAAGTAAACTGCCTCTAGAACTCCTCTATCCTAGTTTATTGTCGCATGTGTCTAAAATAAAGAACATCAAAGATTGGAAAAAGGTTTATCAAATGTACTTAAAAACTGAAAATTATATGAGCGGTGTTGATGCCAACAACTCTGGTAACGTTGATTTCTCTGTCTTTGTCTTTGCTAGTTTTTCTGAGGCTGCTGAGGAGATTTTCTTGGATAAAATAGCTGCTCACATATTGGAAGAATTTTATTCTACTGATCTGACTGCTAAGATATCTTCACTATACACCAATGGTAAAAAAAAGCTAGGTAAAGGTGACAAAACTCATAAAGACTTCTTTTGGGATTTCTACAAGAAAAACTTTGATCAGTTTGTGAGTGATATGAGAATGAACAAAAAGAAGTGGACTGAACAGGCGTCTAATAATTTCATTGAGCTGAGCCAGTGCACCTTTGGTTTGTTTGCTGGCAGCAGTGATTTGAGTGAGGCTGAACAGTTTGTTGCTTTGAAAGAAGTCAAATTTGGAAAAAGCATGATCCAGGAAGTGCTGGATTTGAAAAAGAAGATGATCAACAAAAACGACGAAATCTACGGTGCCTACTTGAATGACAAATACGGCATGTAAATAGGAGCCTATCTTTTCAAAAGAAAGAAAAACGAATTTCAAGTTACAGCAGAAAAGAAAAACGTTCACATTACAGCAGAAAAGAAAAACGTTCAAACTACAGAAGAACAGCGGCTTCATTTATAATCTGTATATATGGTATCGTGCGTTTTGTCGTGGATATAGGAGTTACTGAACTGAGTGTTATCTGCAGTTGTTGCAAAAGAAGTGTGCTGTCTGTTTTTGATAATGTACTCGTTTATCTTTCTTTCTAGCGGCGAAAGTTCAACTCCTAAATGTGCTTTAAAAGTACTTGACCCATTTGAAGAGGATGACGGCGTAGAAATATGTTGCTTTGGATTATAGCTTGGCATGAATTCAGTTGGCTGATAATTTACAGCAATGCTGCTTATGTCCGATACAGTTTCTTTACTACTGTCAGCAACTGGATTGAGTAATCTTTGTTTTATTCGTAGCGTTATGATCTTTTTCAAGTAAACCTGCCAGAGCTCTAAAAGTTTATCCATTTCATGCTTTGTTAACAGCTCTCTATCAAACTTGCTTCTGAGATCTATATTTGAAGCATAGTTGACAATTTTGCTGTGTTTGTTATAATTTGTTTCAGAAATTCTTTTCAGCAACGCTTTTGATACTTGGCTGTTTTTGTCTAATATCTCTAGGCGCTCAGTGTTTATTACCTCAAACATTTTCTGAGTTAAATTATTGTCTTTGAAACTTGTGTTTGTAAAAGCATAGTTGGAAACCTTCAAAAGAGTGCTTTTTTTCCTGAATAATGGTATGTTATGGGAGCCAATGATTGGTTTGTAACTGACAGATTTGTTTCTTTTCACTGAATTATTTCTTTTCACTGATTTAGTTCTTTTAAACTCCGCTCTGTCAGGCTTGCTATTTTTAGTCCTCTTCTCATTCCTTGATCCCAGCTTTGAAATGGTTTTGAAAGTATTTAGAGAAAACCTTTTGGTCTTTGACGAGGTGCTACTTTGGGCAGAACCAGCCAGGAATTGATCTGAGTGTCCTGTTTCATACATTGATAATCTGTTTTTATGGTTTATGTTTTGGACTCTGTGAAACTCATTGAAGTCGTTTAGATAGCTATTAATCACGTCTTGTTTCATTGTCTCTAACTCATCTTCATTAGAGTTATCATTAAGTTTCGTTACTGTTTTTAAATGAGTTTCGTGGTGTTTCAAATGGTACTGTTGGTTCAACTTTGAATTCAAAAAAACTTCATTGCTGTCGGAAGAAGCAAATTTATTCCTAAAAGACCTTGCATCTTTTGGATCCGTTCTAGGCATAGAATTAGCTGCATTTATGTCGTAAAGCTCTGAAAGATACTCACTGAACAGTGTATTTTTTTTGTTTAAATCTGAGTGCTTGAAAGCAGACAAAAGTGATGCATCAGGAGAAGGAAAAGATAAAACCGATGCCATTTAATCAATAAAAGCTTTTTTTAATCACTACTGTGGGTTGCCTATGCTTGGATTTACTTAATATTGTACATCAGAAATAAATTTAAAAAACCAGCGTTTATATATTCGTGTTTTCACAAATGCCATAACTTCAAATCGAATGCTATCAAAGATGTGTTTCCCTTCAAGATTTTACATCCATATTTGTTTAATTAATTATTGACATTGCTGCACTTGACCCTGCCATAATCAGTGCTTTCCTGAACTTCCTTTTTGGGAAATAAATAGTTTTAAAACCCAGCACTGAGCATTCTCCCAAAAAAAAAAAAAATAAAAATAAAAATAAGTTAAACCAGTTACCCGAACATGTTGCCATCCCACATGCTACAAACACATTACTATCACTATTTCTGAAGATTACAGGTAAATACTGGCCAAAAAATCAAATCATAAAACTTAAATTTAAAGAATATAAAGAACATTTACAACACCTGTTACCTTCGTACCCTACCTGAAAGGTCATCTAACCGAACTGATTCTTACCTACAGATGCATCAAGAGGAGTTTTTCACGTGATACACTCTCAGCAACTTTTTTTAAAATCAACAGAATCTTTTTTTAGCAGCGCCGCTACCATATTTAGAAAGTTTGTTTCAAAAAAAAAATAAAAATAAAAAAAATTTTTTTTACGTGTATCCTTCATTTTGTGTTTGTTGTTATTCAAGTTACACTCAGATATACTCTCAGTTAACTGCAAAAAAACTTAATATAAAAAGCCAGGAACAAACTTTCAAAACAGTTAAGTTATTCCAGATTGAAAAAGGTAATTCTTTCACAGCACTATTTTTTTTAAACCCAAGCCATGGATAAATTAAGAGAAAAATTAAATAACTTGAAGCTAGAAGCTGAAGAATGGCAAGATAAGTACGAAGCTTTAAAGGAAGAAAAGAAGCAAATCGAAGCTGAAAACATCAACTTGGAGAACGAAGTCAAGAGTTTAACCACAAAAAACGAAAGATTAGAAGACGAAGTTGCCAAGTTAGAAGAAACCTTGGACAGCCACAAGGAATCCTTGGCTGGTGCTGACAAGGACGCCTCTGAAAACGATGCTCTAAGGGAAAAAACTGCCCAATTAGAAGAAAAATTAGAGGAAACAGAAGCTCAGTTGAGAGAAACTTCTGAAAAATTAAACTCTACTGACATCAATGTTGATAACATGCAAAGAAAATTGGAATCTGCTGAGCAAGAAAACGCTGATTTGGAAGCTAAATATGCCGAATTGGAAACTAAATACCAGGCCACCAAGGATGAGTTGGACGAAATGGTTAAGTCATTAGAGGAATTCTAAGATGTGATCTTTGTTTCATTCGGTAGCACTAACGAAAAAAAAAAAGAGAAAAATTGCCGTCATCAAAGTTTCATAATCTTTTTCTTCTGAATCCAAGCATGCATCAGCTAGAGGAAAGATATGGCAACGTTAGTTTATATATTAGCAATAAGGCAAGATATTTTTGATTTTACTTTACTTTCTGTCAACTCTCATTAGTGTGCTTCACTTATTCTGGATTTAAAATATCTATCATAACTTTCTTGCACCATCGGCTTGAGAAATTTGATCTTTCTAGATCATTAGGGCTGTAAAACCGGAAAACGTAACGTAAAGTCCGGAATTCTGGATTGGTGGTCTGTTTAAATCCGGCTTGTAGTTTTTACCCGACTATTTGAAGTAAATTGTAAAGTATAAGGTTTTATTTTTTTTTTTTTTTTTAAATCAAAATATCACGTGATTTTAGAGGTTTTTGTCAAATATCACGTGATTTAGTTTTTTTTTTTTTTTTGAAAATAAAAACAGGACATCTGTAAAAAAATTTTCTGAATTTTATGTCAAAAATAAAAATCATTGAAAGCTGGGAAAATTAAAGCCGTCAAAGCATTTAGAAAAACAATTCAAAGCTATAGCAAAAAAAACCGAAATTTGAATAAGCATAAAGAAAAATATCTTGTAGTATTTCCACATTTGACATTGATCCATTTTTAACTAAAAATAACCACTTTTGATCTTGTTTTATGAGCGATACAAGCAGCAGCGGGACACCTGTTGGAGATAGTAGCACTGCTCATCATCTGAATATAAAAGCAGTTGAAAAATCAGCAATCGAGAATATCAATATTCAGGAGCTTATAAAGTCAGCTTCAGAGCAAGATTCCAAAAATGACACACCAAAAAAAATAGAAATTGTTTTTCACCACCATCATCACTATCATAAGGGCTCAGATACTGGCAAGTCTGCTGTGCGAAAAAGTTCAGGCTCAAGATCATCACCTAGCAGGTCATTTACAGCATCGCCAGAGGCTTTATCCAATTCAAATTCCATCAATACATCTATTTCATCACAAAATTTAGGTCAAAGAACCGGTGTAACCCATAAACATTTTGGCCCACACAAACACCAAAGTCATAAGCATTTTAATTCATCAAACAACTCCACATACGTAGCACTTCGAAATCTGTCACTTCAAAATCTAAATGCTGCACAGCATTTTTTACTAGCCATGGGTAGAGATATATCTTTTATAGTGCCCATTCTTGGGCTTATCAATTCAATTAAAAAGGCCTGGGATCTGAATATGAACACGCTGCAAAAGTATCCAGATATTGCAGATATGCCAAATTTCTACAGAACTATGTTTTACATTCAACAGCAGGACACAAAGAATCTGTATCTTTTTTGGCAGAATTTATTCAATAACCAAATTGAAAGTTATCAAAACAACACCATAAACTTACTCCAAAACTGGAAGCATTTTATAAGTTATTTGAACTTGACAGATTCAACGTTGATAAATAGCACCAAGAGCGATTCGAGTATATCCAGCAGTGGAGGTTTTTCTAATTCCAGCAGCAATTTCTATAATTTGACAAGCAACCAATTCAGCTCAGCAAATGTTTCAAATGCAACTGTTTTAAATAACATAAGCTACACCAGCAGCAATTCAAAGAGTGACATACGGCCATCATACTTATCTGCTATTATTAGAGGACGTTCATCTGAATTTTTAATGTGCGGGCTGTGGTGCATTGTTTCAATGTATCTGACGTATGTCACTTTGGACGCTTTGATGGTTAGATGGATCACTATATACTCAATATCTGCTGCTATATTGAGAATGGTGTCTATTTCCTTATTGATAATCATCATTGAGCTGTTTATTTTGAAAACATTATCCAATGAACCAATTGTTTCTAACAGTAAAAGCTTTAAATTTGGTGGAGAAAACTCATTGCATGCATGGATTTTTATCTCATGTGTGTTAACAGGAATTTACATATGGCAAAGTTTCTGGACATCTTTTTTGCAACAACAACAAAAACGAAGCAATAACCAGGTCTTTGAGGAAGAAAAAAAGGATACTGAAAGTAGGACTCAAGAAAACGGAAGCATCATTAAGCCATTTACAACCACTTTGCAATTTTGGAAGTACACTTTAAAAAAGCATTTAGATCTTTATAGTATAATTGTCTTTGCTGTTGTTCCAGTAGGTTTTGCAAGTTTTCTCACGATGATTGTTTTGTTGAGAAACTTGGTGATCCAAAGAATGGATGTTGAACAGCTCGAGAAAGTTTGGTACGAAATAAATAAGAATTTTATGGCCTAAGTATATAGTGTTGCAGTGTAATTGTTAGTTATTATTAATATTAGCCAACTTTTTTTTTGCTAAATGGCATCAAAAAGCAGAAAATTTATGTATAGCAGTCTCTTAAAATCAGTTATAGATCGAGATAGCATAACTAAGTTAATGCAGAGGATGTAGATGCACAAAATTTTAACAATATCAAAAACATAAGATCTTAGTTCGTTTTTTAAAAAATATAAAATTATATGAGTAAAAAGGATTTAGTTATATTTGATTTTCAAAACTAATTAATCAGCTATAAAATCATTTTAATACTTCTTGTTTTTAATAAAAATTAAAATTAGATTACTTCTTTTTTTAACATTTTTGATGTTTACATATTAAAGTTGCTTAAATCAAATATAAAAATTTCTAAAAAATGTAATCAAATTGTATGTCACATGACCCGATATGAAGTATTTAAGTTTTGCATATATTAAAATGCCCTTTTAATGAGGGTGAAATAACCATGTTGCAACAGATATAAAATACAAATATTAATTTATCTCTACAACATTTATACATTTACCAAAAAGATGTTACTATGAAGCTAAAATGGCTTTTGAAGTTGAAGATTCCAAATACTGGTCAACTTCTATAACATTGTTCTACAAAATTAACTGCCTTAATAAAACCAATTAAATGATTTTACATATTTATTTAAAGTTAAACTAATAAAGTTACAAACGAACCAGATCATGCAGTAAACATAATGAAACCAGAAACATTGGTGTTGTATATTAATAAGCAGTTACACATACGAATAATCACTTTAAAAATTAAAAAAGATCAAACCACGTGATGCATTCTCCAATTTTCTCAAAAAAAAAAAAAAAAAAAAAAAAAAAGTAAGAAGCTGTTATACATGTTTGAAAATTTTTTAGTTTCTCAATTAACAATCAAAAACTATCAAAGATTGAAAAGGTAAAAGAAACCATAATCTTTCACAATTGTAACATAATGTCTTCTATATCCATTTTAGGGTTTGCTCTACCTGCAAAAGCTCAGCTAAAAATAGCGTTGTCAACAAAAATATTTGGTATTGGCCTTCATTCAGCAAAGGAAATATGTGCCAGATGTGGCATTTCGGGATCTACCAGAGTACAAGAGCTTAGAGAACCTCAGATTCTATCACTAACAAAATACCTTTCAACAATGAAAATAGATAAAGTTTTGAAAGATGAAATAAATGGTAACATTGGTAAAAAAATTAATATTGGTTCATATCAAGGATTGAGACACAAATCAGGATTCCCTGTACACGGTCAAAGAACTAAAACCAACGGAATTAGTGCCAAGAAATTAAACAGATATCCAAGAAGATTATAATAGGTCACATTTAAAATCCTGTACAGAAAATCGTGGTAAAACCGAAAACCTATTTTTATATATGTGTGTTTTATTATTATCATGGTTGTTATTATTATAATTGGTAATCTTCATCAAAAGAATTGTAGCTTTTTAACTCCATCAAATGTCTGATTGTTGGTCTACCATGGGGACAATTCCATGGCTTGTCTAAGGAACTAAGACCATTCACGACTTTTTTCATTGTAGTAATGTTTAAGGGCTTACCAATCATAATTGACATTCTGCAAGCTCTCATAGCAAACATCGATCTTACTTTGGAACATTTGATAGAGGAAACATCTTTATAACTTGACTCAGCTTTTTTGATCAAGCCAATGAGTTCATAAAAGTCCTCAATAGTGAACTGAGTTTTTTCCGATAACGGGAGAGTAGTTAAATATAACTTCTCTTCTTGTTCGTCGTCTTCTCTTTGCTCAAGTTTAAAACCGTTTTGCAAAAATACTTTTTTATTTTCAACAACAACAAGTTTATCTATAGTGTTCAATTCCAAACAAATAGGTTTTATTAAAGTCTGTCCTCGGATAATGGTGTTTCGAGTAAGCTGCTCAAAATTAAACTTTTCGTCACTTGCATGCTGGTCAATTATAAACATGTCATAGCCACTGTTCAATTTTCTGGTGCATAAAATAAAACCAAGATTGAATTGCCCTATTATTTTCATATCCAAAAAATCTTTTTTGCTAACAGTTAGGGTCAATAATTCCTCTTGAATGGAATTATTTTCAATACGATCATTGGTGGAGTACAAGGTTCTCTTTTTCCCGGGATTATTACTATTAGATTTTTTAATGAATTTTTTAGTTTCTTCAATATCAATATCTGCAACTGCAAAATCAAGATTTTCTTTTACCTCAGACAAATTTATTCCAACAACTTGTTTGTCGTTTTCAACAGATTCTTTTAAAATAGCTTGAAGTTTTGATGTAATGCTAGTTCTACCGTTTAAATCCTTACTTTCTTGCTCAGAAGAGGCTTCTGAAAGCATCTTTCTTTTGCTAGTAGGTGTAGTAAGTTTTCTAGGAGATGGTATAAATTCAATGTGTTTTTGGTTGTCTACTTGAATAACTAATTCCTCAGCAGTCTCAGAAACCTCTTCATCACAGTCCGACTGTGAATATCTTGGAGTGCCATCACGTTCACATTTGCTGTTTGAATCAATTTCAGATAGTAATAATGTGTTTTTTGAACAATTTGAATGTGTATTTTGAATAGGATTCATAAAAGATGTAATCCTGCTTTGAAAAGCTTTAAGTTTATTTATCCTAGCAATGTTCCCAGAATGCAAAGCCTTTGATCCAGAGTCATCAACATCATTGGGATCGATGGTAGTTGCATTTTCAACCTGTTCAGATTCCTCAAAATCATATTCATTTTCAACATGTTCTGATTGTTCGAAATCATTTTTATTTTCAATATGTTCAGATTCTTCAAAATCATTTTCATTTCCAGTGTAACAGGTTTCTGCATCTTGCCTGACTATTTCATCTTTTTGGATATCACTGACTTCATTTTCATATATTTTAACATTACTGGTGGTTAAATTTTCGTCATTAGATATTGCATTTCGCTTCTCTTTTTCACTAACAGAAGATCCATAATCTGATTCATATTGTGTTTCTTGAACCTGAATCGGATCTTTTACATTCTTATCACATTTTTCATGCATTACTTCTTCAGTGCTTTCGTGGCTTGACAAGTTTTGTGAGGAAGATAAGGGAGCACTAATACTTTCTAACTTTGCCAATTTTGTACT
Source organism: Hanseniaspora lindneri (assembly GCA_019649525.1). Taxonomy (NCBI): domain Eukaryota; kingdom Fungi; phylum Ascomycota; class Saccharomycetes; order Saccharomycodales; family Saccharomycodaceae; genus Hanseniaspora; species Hanseniaspora lindneri. The sequence goes on from JAFNJT010000032.1 coordinate 63,884, forward strand.
CTTCAAGTAAAAATCAATATTACTTGAGCTGATATTTGATTCTTCAGATCCTTCTTCAATCTTCCGTTTGGTAGCTGTGTTTGAAAACAACGCCATCCCATCAACATCCCAAAAACCAATAATCATTTCTCTGAATAGCTCAAAAAACTTCAACTCATCATGCACCAATACGGTTCTTTTATCTGGGGTTACATTTATATCTAGCATAGTTGTGGGAATCCTTAAGTTAATTACAAAGAAAGGGTACTGTAGATTATTAAACTTTCTATATTCCTCATTTATCAGATTTTGAAGCTTTGGATAGTCCACTGGCCGTTTGTTGATATAAATAAATTGATTATCTGACTTTTGGTTTCTTCCAAATCCAAACGCAGTCTTTGATATCAAACCTTCACAAATAACCTCACCTCCTTCAAAGTAATTTTCTTTTATAAATGATTTTCGTTCTGGCATTTCAAAGCTGAGTTCTAATTTTCCAACACCTTTTAGTTTAGATTGACCCCCAAAAATATTGCTACAATTTTTTGATAATTTGTTCAAGTTAATAGCATTCTCGTTATTGTGCGTATCGTCTTTCTGTCCAAGGTTGCCTAAAATTAATTTCTTGACACCCTTTTCATTTATATTCCAAACCTTTATATTGACAGTGTAATTTATAATGCAGTAATCTTGAATCAATTTTACAACTTTGTTGTATTGCTTTTTATAATTTTTTAAAAAGTTTTTGTGCCTCACTGGAAGATTCTTGAAAATGTTTTCAATTGTTATGGTGGTACCTTTAGAATGAGGAATAAGTTCTTTGCTCAATAAAACACCATTATGATCATATTTCAATTCGTACCCCATTCCACTATTGTTATCAGTACATGTTGTAACAGTAATGTCACTTATGAAGCACAATGAATTCAACGCTTCTCCTCTGAATCCCAGAGATTTCATTCCCATTAGATCACTGAACCTTTTTAGTTTTGAGGTGTAGTTTTTAAAACAAAGAGTTTCAAAATCATCTTCTTTAATCCCGTCTCCATCATCTCTGACTTCTATACCCTCCAATGAGAAATTTTTAAGAGAAATTTCAATATTTTTACTGTTTGCATCTAATGAATTTTCTAATACTTCTTTAATAACAGATGTGATGTCTACTATTACTTGTCCTGAAGTGATAGAATGAATATCCGTTTCGGATATTGGCTTAATAATGTTTCCCGCACTCATATCAGACACCACCAGAACACCTTTAAAAACCTTTTAATAAATATAAAAAAAGTTTGTATATCTTTACTTGGTATTTTTAAGAGTGATTTCTGTGATAGTATGTTAAAAGATCATTTTGAGTAATCGCTCTTTAAATATAGTTAAACTAGTTTCACGCGTCTATTTTTTTTAAAGCAGCGCGATACCACGTGACATTTTTTTTTTTTTTTTTTTTCAAGGAACCATTCCCCAAATTCTTTGTACAGTAACAAAAATAAAAGAAATCCGATAAACTAGATTATTTATTGTTAAGACGTAAAGGATGCGTTTCTATTATTAAAAAGCTGTTGCAGTAAAAATAATGCTAAAAAAAAAAAAAAAGCTCATCTGAAATATAAATGAACATGATAATCTCTTTAATGTAGTTTAGAAGGAAACAAGATTAACATAATAAAATTACTTTAATTCTTTTATGTTTGTTCGAGAAATTTTAGACTTGATTAAAAACAATAAATAAACACCAGTGGTTGTATTGGTTAACAAGCAGTTTCTGCAACCTTGGCTAAAAGAATGGCCCCTTCTGTTTCAGACTTAACTGTAAAACAGTCAACTTTTTCAGTGAACAAGAACATCGAAAAACACCAGTTGCAAAATATCCTTGCCCTGAAGTTGTTTTTGAAAGTTTATATAAACATGGTTTTGTTTTATAAAAAAGTATATCCAGAAAACTGCTTTACAAGCAAATTAAATAGTGATCAGATTTTCAACTTGTCGATTTACATTCCATTGGTAAGGCATCCTGCTGTAAATAATTATATTGAAAAGGTAATAGACTCATTTGTCAATGACATATTGTTAATTAAATTTAAAGACTTGTTAGAAGACAATAGCGAAATAATATTAACAAATGATGAAAGTGAAATAGAAGCATCCATACTCCTGAACGATTTGAAGTTTATTTTGGAGCTCATAGAAGTCGAAACGAACCCTGCCACCAACATTATGAGTGAGCAAGTGACAGAGAAGTTCGTTTTGGATTTTGTCAATTTTCCTATAGATTATTACCAAAATGTTGCCTATCCAAAAGTTGTGACATGCTTCAGAGAAAATTTAGTCTCTTTAAACACGTTTTTGGAACTAAACAAGAGGGAGAACACACTTGAGAATTTCCTTGCTAACGGCAAACTCAAAAAAGATAGGTTTTTTAAGATTAAAATCAAATTGCCATCAGATTTTACACTAAACATTGATTCCCAATTTGACTGGTTTTACAAGAACCTTGGTTCAGAACAAGACACCAAATTTAACGTACAATTGAAAGAATTGGAATTCACAGATAACATAGCAATATATTCTTCCTTTGAACAACTAAGCTAATAGTAGTAATAGTAACAGTAGTAATAGTAATAGTAGTATTAATAGTAACAGTAGTAATAATAGTACAAAAAACTAGTAAATACAGCTTGACATAGGCTTGACTTGCTTAGAAATGTATCCAACGGACAGAAAAAATATGAAAGAGAATATATAAATAAACATGCCATGTAGCTTCATTTTTATCATGTAAACATATCATTAAAAAAAACAAAAAAAATGTGCTGACCTAACTAATCTTGCACAACATAGAGTTAATTTTAGTGGATTAACTCCTCAAATTTAGTAACCGCTTAAAGTTTTCATAGCAGAAGTAACTTATAGCAACAGAAGGACACACTTTCACCAAATTAGGCAGCAATCCCTTATAAAGACCCTTAATACCTTCTCTCTTTACAGTTTTTGAACAGCAATCAAAAAATCCATCATATTTGTGGGGATGAGCAAAAGTTCCCTGCGCCTGCAATCTAGTTCTTAACAAATTAACAGGATACACAATAGAAGCACCTATTGATCCAGAAATAGCACCCAGTGGAAGAAGAACCATGTTAGGCAGATGCTGCTGTTGTTCATTGCCATTATTGTATTCTATAGGAAAGTAATACTGAGATGCAATATTCTTTAACAGGTTGAATGTGCCAAGATCTATCGCCGCATATGGAAACATTCCTGTTAATCCCGCAGGCAACCCACGATAAAATGCTTTAATCCCACCATTCTGCTTGTATGTTTCTATCACTATCTTTTTTAAATTACTATGCTGAGGACTGTTGTAGCTTGCAAACTTTACGTTTTCACATTGCATTCTATACTTGATGGTGTCAATAGGATAAACAAATAGTTGAGCCATACAACCAGCAATACCACCACATAGATAATTTCCAAGTGGATTTTCCTTCATATTGTGGTATGTATTGGGAAAAATGATCTTTTTGACAAGCTCGAATGATCCAAATTTGATTGCTGATTCGGGGAAAATCTTCAGTGCTGACAAACCATTGCCTACATAAAAACCTTTCAATCCAGCCTTTCTATAAATAGTCTTCAAAACCTGAGACACATGCAAGCTTTTGTCATTAGCTATGAGAAAAACTTTAATTCTATCAAATGGGGCAGTGCATGTTCTGGAAATAACACCAGCAGTACCACCGGCTAAAAAGTATTTTAAAGAATTGCTATTAAAGTGCTGCTTGACACCATCTGGAATTTCAACCTCTTCTTTATTCACTGATACAATTTTCTCTGACACTTTCCAGTCCTCTTTTTTGCCTACTAACTCTGATTGCATGGCAGAAAGATCGTCATCTAATTTCGCATACGCCTTTTTTGAAGGAAGATAGCCCAGTTCACTAGTCAGCTGGTCCAAGTCTAGATCCTCATCCATTTTAAATCTGTTTAAAATCTCAGTATTGTTGAAAGTATTCACATTGTAGTATATCTTGAAAGCCGTCTGTAATCTGGAGTTGTTATGTCTTGGCACAAATATCAAGAAGTTTTCCCAATCCTTATATTTTATTTTATAATCCTGTTCTTCATCATCGCTCCTCACTTCACCAGCTTTTTCCACTGTCTGTCTTGGCATGGCCCATTTTAGAAATCTGGGTTTATAGTTTGTTGTGTTATTACTGCTTTCTGAGTTTTTATTATTATCACTGATTGCTGAGTTTTTATTATGATCAGTGCTTTCTGAGTTTTTATTATTATCACTGTTTTCTGGCTTTTTATTACTGTTCTCTGATTTGTTTTTATTTATAATGCTCAAGTTTGTTAGATATTTGTTCACATCTGTCAGTTTCACTAACCCATCCTGATCCAAGTCTATCTTGTGGAATCCGTTTTGAATCTCCTTTATTGTGGTTGTATAGTATGTCTCAAAATCTGTGTAGTCAAAAGTCTCTTTACCCTTTGAGATTGTGTTGAACAACTCGTTCAAGTAGTTGTTTGATATATTATTCATTAAGTTTTTATTTTCTGATATTTGTTTATGCGAATCATTATATTTCACATTATTGGTAGAGATGAACCTAAATAATTTATTGCTTCTCTGAACAAACTGTTTAAATTGTTCTTTACCTATTTCCGAATCAAGACTAACATCTTTTTTTTTTTTGCCTAAATTGTCTTCTGCAACTATTTTTTTAAATAGTGTTTTACATGCATCTATGTCTACTGCGTGGTTATTTGATTCAGATCCATTTATACTATCCTTAGCCATATTGAAATTGTATTTAGTAGCACTTTTTTTGTGTTGGTGTCTTTGATAAAAAGTCAATCTCGTGAATGATGCTTTATGCAATTATGTTATGTGCTAATCAGCTGGCCTAGGTTGTACAGAATAATGAAAATATGTTTAAAAAAACACAAGCCAAATATATTTACAGGTGCAGTAGATGATACGTAGTATCTCTTTTAAGATCTTTTCGGTGACAACTGAGATGAGTTATTAGGAGTGCGAAAATTCCAAAAAAACAATTTCTAATACGTTGGTAAGTTTTTTAAAATATTTATTTCTCAGAATTACTGATTGATGTAGTAATAGTTTGTATCCAACTAGAGTTACAATGAAAATTAGCTGTCAACTAGCAACCAGTTTTGCTAACTGTTTAGCGAAAAATTGCTAGGAAAAATTTTATTTTATTTTTTTTGGATCGCTTTTGTCGCAAAAAAAAAAAAAAAAAAAAAACAAAAAAATAAAAGCGAAAAAAAGCAATTTTCTTATTTGATCACGGTCACGTGATGATAATACATTATAACTTAAATCATAGAAAGTACATTCCTGTTGAAAGAGTAGTACATGATTATCTTTCACTTAGAAGAATGGTTTGAGATTTGCAGTTGATTCGAATCATTTTATTGAGCAGTTTTTTTTATTTCTGTTACTTAAATTTTGGGTTTGATTTGGTGTGATGAAAAGTTAAAAAGGAACTGAATGCGTGTACATCACTTGATTTTTTGCAGCGGTAGCTGGTACAGGGCACGTGATCCGCCAATGTCGCATGGAAGTACATGAACACCTGTTTAATCATTATGGCACCAACTTATTCCAATTATAGCATTGAAGAGCTGAATTGAGAGAATTAACATTGCATCATATGGGCTCTATGATTGCTCTTTTTGTTGTGTTTTTTTAGGTTCTCAAAATGAATTCTTATTTGTGAAGAAGACCTCACGTGTTTTATGTTGCAGTAGCCTGCTAGTTTACAATTGATGTGTGGAATATGTTTTTGTTTTCAGAAAGCATAAAGATATATAAAAAATGTTTTGATGTTAAAAACTGTGCATAAAATTTACTTATTTCTTAGTTCTTAATTGTTGTTCGGCATAGGAGACGGTTTCTTCATATCTTCTTCTTGCTTCTAGGAAATCAACAAATTCAGTGTATGTTTCTGGCAACACGATGGAGTAGCCAGGCTTTTCAATGAACTTAAGATCTTGCTGGAACTTTTGAACGGTTCCTTCTTCGTTTTCGTTTGGAACAAAGAAGGAGTAAACAAAGGAACCAGTTTGTTTTTTAACTTGAGATTGAATATGCTGCACCTTGGTGTTAACCTTGACTTGTAATATAGTACCTGATGTGGTTTTAACTTTTTGAATAGATGGAATGACAGATCCAGTTATTGGGGTTGGCAATAAGTGCTGTAGTTTAGAAATGCATAACTCATCGTTAGGAGACTCAGTTGTTTCTGGGGTGTAATTATGCAATTCAGAATAGACAACCTTAGAATCTAAGTGCAGAATTGATCCAATTGGAACAGGAGCCTTAAAGGTTGTGGCATCCAAAGACAAAAATCTTGGAGAACCATTGGAGACTGAACATGCAGTGCAGTATGCTAATTCAAAAGTCCATTTCATTAAAGCACCACCGAAACACTGGAATGAATGTCTGTTTCTATACTGTGGCTGAACAAACATGGTACTTGTCAGTTTTGTGTCCTTTGCAAATTTGATATTATCTTTGATTGGTTTACCTGAGACTGGGTTCAGAAGGTTATCTTTCACAGTAGAATCCAATTTCCAGAGGTTATGAACGATTCTGGATTCTTCTTCACTCAACCCAGTGCTGGAGATTAACTGAGAGTTATCACTCTGCTCCCTCTTAGCCTTCATCTTCTTGGCAATGTTATGAGACTCTGCTCTTTTGTAATCAATCCAGTCCTGTTCTGTGGTTGGCAAAATCTTGTTGATGGCCAAAGACTTGTGGGTTTCTGGGTTTCTAGCAACAAAAGTGAAAGTGGAGGATAAAACCTTTTCATGTGGGAGGGTGGTGTTTTTGATAAAGTCTTGTGTGATTTCGGATGGAAGTTCAATGGATTTGTCAAAAGAAGTGGCTGTAACTTCGATTTCCATAGAAGACTTACCTGTCCAACAAACAGATCCAGATAAAATGACGTTTCTGTTTTGGATGTTGTCTAAATGAGACATCATGTACACTCTGTCAACACAAGCAGTAACCAAAATAGGTTCACTTGGGGAACAGTGTCTGTATGCAATTCTACCTGCTAGGGCATCTAAATCCATAAATAATTGACCACACTTTGCGTTACCGTTACTGTTTGTGTAGAAATCACAGATTGTTGGGTCTGTGGCAAAAGGCAACATTAGATAAGAAAAAGATTGGTCTCTTGTTTTTTCCAAAATGTCTGTTGATTTCACGTTATTGTACATGTATGAATCAATGATCTTCCCTTGCTTCAATTGGGTCATTCTCTCGTTGATAGCATTCAACCATGTAGCTTTAAATGCATCCTTTTTGGTGCCTGAATTGGAGCTACCTGCAGATTCGTTGATTCTAGATAATCTGTTGTAATCGTACAGCTCTGAGCTGACTGTTGCATTAGCATCTGGCTGCTGAGATGACTTAGCCATTTTGGTGGAATTAGAGTGTGTGGAGGAAGGAATAGCAGTGGATTTGAAGTTTTTTAAAGATAAGGAACTAACAAGAACTCTTTTGTTGCTCAAAATTGCATTTGATGGTGCTTTTGATATGTAGGTGGATAACATTGTGTAGAAGAAATATGTACTACCAGCGATTGCTTGGGTTTTATTATAATAAAATATTATTTGCTAAAATTCTTTTTTAATATAAAATAATTAACATTTATTGTAAATCGTATTTTATTTCTTAAATTTTTTTTATTTTAAAGAAATATGTCAAAATAGATAACTTGCATCCATTATCACGTCTTTCTTATATATCAACAAAATTCTATCTCACGTTTCTTTTTTTTTTTTTTTTTCGTTGACATAAAATTAGATAACGGATTAAACGGAAAGCTGTGCTACTTTACGTAAAGAAAGATTATTAACTAACTTGACGTGTAGCATTCATTATATGAGGGTTAACACAATTAACCCTCACCAGAACCAACTCCTCCCTGTAGATTGAGAGAAAAATGAGGGGAAAAGTATGGACTATTTGGGTAAAAAAAAAAACAAGAAAAAAAAAAACACCAAAAAGAGAGTAATGCGAAATTGACACGTGATACATTGATTTTCAAATGGTCATGTGATATACATTATATTTTTTTTTTTTTCAAACTTGCATGTGACCAACCATGCAATCCTCTTCAAAAGGGATGGAAAATTTTTCTTTAAAAACCATCACCAAATCAAGTTCAAGGTGGCAATATATGGATTGAAAATAACCAACTGTCATATAAACCAAAATAAACTGGGTCTAGAAAACTGTTAAAAAAGCGAAATAATGTCTGTAAACGTATTTGGAGATCAGGTGACTGAAGAAAAAGCTGAAAATGCTAGAATGTCGGCTTTTATTGGAGCCATTGCCGTTGGTGATTTGGTTAAAACAACTTTAGGACCAAAAGGTATGGACAAGTTATTGACATCCATTTCTACCGGACAATCCTTAGTGACGAATGATGGGGCCACAATTTTGAAATCCATTCCTTTGGACAACCCAGCAGCCAAAGTGCTAGTTAATATATCTAAAGTTCAGGACGACGAAGTTGGTGATGGAACTACTTCAGTAACAGTTCTATGCTCAGAATTATTGAGAGAGTGTGAGAAACTGATTGAAAACAACAAAATACATCCACAAACCATCATTGAGGGATTCAGAATAGCATCTAAAGCAGCTTTAATGGAGCTTGAAAAGAGTGCTTTTGAAGACGACCAGGAGTTCAAAAAGAATTTGAAAAAGATTGCTATGACAACCTTGTCATCCAAGATCTTGTCTCAAGACAAATCCTTATTCGCCAACATTGCTGTTGAGGCGATTTTAAGAATCAAAAACAGAAGATCTGAGGATGAAATTTCAGTGAATTTACAAAACATTCAAATAATAAAGATATTAGGAGGTCAAATAAGCAATTCCTTTTTAGATGAAGGCTTCATTTTGAAGAAGAAGTTTGGAAACAACCAGCCTAAGGTAATCAAGGATTGTAAAATTTTAATTGCAAACACCACCCTGGATACGGACAAAGTGAAGATTTTTGGAACAGAGTTCAAAGTAAATTCCACTTCCAAGTTGGCTGAGCTTGAAAAAGCAGAGAGACAAAAAATGCACAACAAAATTGAAAAGATCAAAAAGTTTGGTATAAACACATTTATCAACAGACAGCTTATCTACGACTATCCTGAACAATTGTTCACTGACTCCAAAATAAACTCTATTGAGCACGCTGACTTCGATGGGGTTGAAAGGCTTGCTTTGGTAACTGGAGGTGAAATCGTTTCTACTTTTGATGATCCAGAGAACTGTAAGTTAGGTTACTGTGATTCTATTGAAGAAATAATCATTGGTGAAGAAACCTTTTTGAAGTTTAACGGCTGTAAAGGAAATGAGGCATGTACAATTGTTTTGAGAGGTGCCACTGAACAAGTTTTGGAAGAAATGGAAAGATCCTTACACGATGCTTTAGCAGTGCTACAACAAACTGTCAAGCTGCCAAAAATGGTTTTAGGTGGTGGAAATACGGAAATGTTGATGTCCAAAGCTGTTGACCAGTGTGCTATCAATTGTCAGGGAAAGAAACAGTTAGCTGTTGAAGCCTTTGCTAGAGCGCTAAGACAATTGCCTACTATTTTAGCAGACAATGCTGGGTTTGATTCCTCTGAGCTTGTCACAAATTTAAGGTCATCGATTTATAATGGTTTGAATACATTAGGTTTGGACTTGAATAACGGTAAAATCGCAGATATGAAGGAACTGGGAATTCTGGAAAGTTATAAATTGAAAAAGTCTGTCGTTTCTTCCGCATCTGAGGCTGCTGAAGTTCTGCTAAGAGTTGATAATATCATAAGAGCTAAACCAAGAACAGCCAACAGAAGATAAACAGGCTGATTTGCTGATATATAATTTTCTTTTTTTTGAAGATGATGGATTAAATTGGACTTTTTTTCTTTTTTGCAGATGGTGGATTAAATTAAACCTTTTTTTCTTTCTTTCTGCTACTATTTGTATCCTTTTAGCATTGCAGCATAGTAATATTATATATGGGGAAAACCATTGCTATTTATAGTTCAGCTTGAATAGTCTTCAGAACCTGAGTTCGTTGCTGTAAATAAGACTCCAAATTGGCCACTTGTTCTTCAACTATTTCAAGGTCATCCTTAAAAGCTGCCAGATCTGCGTTGCTTTTCTTCCCATTAATCAAAAGATCCTGTTTATATGTCAACAGCTGCTGAAATTGTTCTCTTACTATGTCCAGATGGCTTGCTTTCAAAAGTTTCTCTGTTTCACTTGTGACTTCTTCGTACTGCTTGTCAAGCTGTTCTAGCTCTTGTTTCAATCTTATTTTTTCCCAATCCTTACCTTCAATTGAAGAGAAATCAGTTCCCTGAGTCATTTTTTTACTATTTTTATTTATTGGTGTCGAATAAATCTTTGTTCTGTTAATATTATTACTGGAGGACAGCAGATTTCCGTCAATTTCATTTTGCTTGAACGTTTGCTCTAAAGATGAAGGTATGCTTGTAGGCGGTTCACATCTTTTATCATTCATTTGCTTTATAACATGAATCAAATACAAAGCAGGATCCTTGTTGATGCTTTGCAGGTTAGATGGATTCAGTAGATGCCATACCTTGGACACATCCAATTCTGTAATGTTATTTAAATTTGTAACCAGAATCTTGCTTTTCAAACCTTCATAGATGGATTCAAAGGACACAGTTTTGTCTAGTTTCAAAGAAAAGGTAGAATAAACAGCCTCATAGAGCGACTTTTCAGTTGGCGACATGTACCATTCAATTGGTGGTCTGACATCTTCAACGTACTTTGATTCAGGGACATTTTCAACGTACTTTGATTCAGGAACCTTTTCAACATATTTTGATTCAGAGACCTCTGCAGCAAACTGTGTTTCAGATTCTTTGTTCAGAGGTTCATACTGCTCAGCACTGTTGTCACCAAACGGTGTCTCTTCAGTATCTGCTACAGATTGTGCTGGCAAAGACTCAGAAGCAGCAGCATTATTTGCAGGCAATCTTTCCGATTCATCATTTCCATAGGAACTCTTTTCTTCTTTCAATTTGTTCTTCAAAAGATCTACTTTAGATCCTGGAATTAACCATTCTGGCAGCTGATCTGGCAACTTATCAATGCTTTTGTTAACCATATCAAATAACAATCTCATGCATATAACAAACTCCTCAAAATCCAGACAATCATCGTCGTCAATATCTGAGAGATTCCATATTTTATTTAAAATGGATGAATCAAGCTTGCTGTTGAACAGAATAGGCTTCACTAGATCATATGATACCTTGGTTTCCTTTGGGGTGTTGTTTTGTTTTAGGATTCCTGAAAAAATCTGCCAGTATTTCTTTATTTCGAATTGTTCAAGTTTAGACATTAGTTAAAAGTTTTTTATTTTTTATTTTTTTTGACTAGTTTTGGTTTATTTGGGTAGTTTTTATGTACTTTTTGGTACCTGGTTCTACCTAAATTTATCGTGTGGTGAGATAATCTTTCCTGAAATACTTAATTTGGCAAATGGTACTTTTAGGAATTACTGCTAACAGAACATAACTGGAGTACTACGGGTAGAATATGGGAAAAAAAAGAAGCGGAAAACTGTTATACGGTTGTGTGTGGTAAGCAAAAATTAAGAGAGTGTGGTAAGCTCGTGACTCTGTAAATTGAATCACGTGATGCATTTTTTTCTTACACATGATGTGCAGTTTATTTACATTTGTCTTGCTGTTTTCGGAAAGTGTGCCTCTAATTATGTTTCCTAATGCGGAAATATGATTGATGAAAAAATGCTGAACTTTAAACAATAGAAAAATTTTCTGTACTGAAAAAAAAGCGATATAATAATTAAAAATATTGCTGAACTAAGTTTATGTTGCAGTTCTGAAAATATCAAGCCTAATAAATATACGCGTTTGACGAAAGTTTAATTAATTTGAAAAGTGGGTTTTAAAGTTTTCTCTGCACAGTCACATTAAACATTTTCAAAAACAAAAACATTAATGCAAAGTACCAGTAAAACATTCATATAAAACATTGCTATTACTGTGCCATTACTGAAATAACTAACAGCTACGCTAAATATAGATACCTACTTTCTAGAACCCAGCTGAAAAGAGAGAGAGGAAACGAAAAAAGGTAGTTTTGTACACCATTCATATCTAATTGGACCATATTTTCACAGCAAACTAACAAAATCTTCAAGCAGGTACTTCACATTTTTGGCGCTGATTCTACACTAACGAACTGAATCATGCAAAACAGGATTACTAAAAAAAGACAGCTAGGATCACTAGTTTCTGGATACGCTTTCATAACCAGCAAACTTTCCAATGCAGAACCAATATTATCATATCCAGTTTCCGATCAGGTGCCTGCAGTGGCATATGTAGATGAGGAATATTCATTCGAAATAGCAGGAAACACTATGCTGTCTTCACTTAACTCCGCTACCGACATAACATACAAAGCATTTGATCTCCCATCATGGCTCAGTTTTGATGGAACTACTTTCAGTGGAACACCAAAGTCAGCTGACTACAGCGGCAGTGATTCGTCGATTGACCAAAACACGCTAATTTTACAGGGTTACGATTCCAATGATGACTCTTATTTGAACACAACTGTAACTTTAAGTCTACTCAATACTCAAACTGTTTCAGTATCGAGTGATTTTAACATTAATAGTTTTCTTTCTGGAAAAGGAGACATCACAGGTGACAATGGGTACATTTTAACGCCGAACACGGCATTCAGTTTAGAATTTGATCCTTCAGATTTTGTATCATCATCTTCTTCAGACTCTCTTATTTATGGTGCCAAAATGGAATATGGCAACTCTCCTTTACCAATATGGCTTACCTTTGATGACAGTTCGCTAACTTTCTCAGGTACAGCTCCAACAGTTAACAGTGAAATTGCTGCGGCTCAAAGTTACTCCATTGTGCTATATGCTACTTCCGAAGCAGAAATCTCCATGGCGGAGATTAATTTCTCTTTAGTCATTGGTGCTCACAGTTTATCTATTGAAGATGCTGATATTTCAATCAATACAACCTCTTCCCAGACCTCATTCAGCTATTCTTTTGATATGTCAAACATAAAGCTTGATGGAGAAAGTGTCAGTCAAGATAACATATCTGCAGTGGAATTGAGTTCTGACGCTCCATCATGGGCAACATTGTCACATGTTGGCAGTTTGAACTACGTTATTTCCGGAACTGTTCCAAGTGGATTTTCAAGCGAAACCTTTCAAATCCAAGTATTTGATAGTTTTTCTGACCAGGTTAACTACAATGTTGACATTAAATCAATCACACCAATTTCCAGCTCAACATCTTCCACTTCAACTACCACAAGTAGCAGCTCATCTTCTACTTCATCTGCCAAAACTAGTAGTTCAGCATCATCTACGACAACCAGTAAAAGTAGTAGTTCAGCATCATCTACGACAAGCTCACTATCAACTTCTTCTGCAAAAATAAGCACTACAACTTTGAAACCTACATCATCGGCTGAAAGTTTTTCTACGACAACGAGCAAACCAAGTTCTTCCAGTTCGTCTTCCTCAACAGCAACTTCATCATCAACTGCCAGTGTTCTTCCAACATCTGTAATTTCCAAGACAAGTCATAAAAAAAACAACCACACTACTGCCATTGTGTGTGGTGTTGTTATTCCTGTTGTTGTGATTTTACTTTTACTACTGCTGTTACTATTTGTTATGAAGAGAAGAAGATCAAACCAAAAACCACAAAGTTCTGAGCCAGCATCTCCAAATTCAGATGCTAAACATTTAGATGACGGCATGGATCTTGAAAAAACTGCTCCTTTGGTTCTGACCAAGACAACATCACTAACATCAAGTCATTCTTCCAAATCAAACTACGAAAAGAACTACGACAAGTCTACTAATGATATTAATGCAGAAGCATTGAACGGCATTCCAACTGGGGCCGAGTTAGACAAGAACATTCAGAACTTCTTACAAGATACTTCGCACACTGAGAGTGAAATAGCCGATTCATCAAATACTACCAACTCTACTTCAATGTACTCTCCAATAAGACACTCACAATCTTCACTAGAAAACCAAAACTTATACTACCAAAGCATGAAGAATAAAGGAAAAGAATCATGGAGAAACATAACAGAAAACAACGGTGCTTTTGCTGAAGACTCCACCCAACAATGGAAAGACATTTCAAAAGAACAGCCTGTATTATCTTCACAAGAAAAACAAGCTTCTCCATTTAGAAAATCTGACAGAAGCGATAATAGATCGTCATACCACACATTAAACAGTATTGGTACTGATGAGTTCATGGCAATGGATTTAAAACCAGACACTCCAATCACTGTCAATGAAGACTCTCACAGAAAAGCTTCTCTGTTGAACGTGAGGGACTCTGTTTTCATAAACGAAAATGACAACACTATTCTTCTGGATGACCAAAACGGCAGACCAGATCTCTTACAGTCAAAGAAAAGTTCAATGCTGGTTCCATTTGAAAATGTAGATTCCTCAGTAACCAAAGGAGACATTACCGATGGGCAAAGCATTGAAACAGCTTCTCTATAGATTTGGGTTATTTAGTTTAGGTAATTGAAAAGTATATAAAGATCTTCTAAACGTTTGTAATTAGGTATTTTTGAATAAAAACTAGAACATTAAAGTAAGAGTAACAACAATCAGATTTAGGTACTGGACAAGAAAAAAAAACTAACACTATGTTTATTATAACAACAACCAAATTTCTGTACTGGAAAAGAAAAAAACTAGAACATTAAAATAACAACGACAACAATCAAATTTATATACTGAAAAGAAAAAAACTAGAACATTAAAATAACAACAACCATCAAATTTATGCACTGGAAAAGAAAAGAAAAAACTAAAAATATTTTTTTTATATCTTTTTACCTTTCTCAAAGCAAAGCCAACAGTTTTTTAATTTCATTTTCCATAACTTCAGTTTTATCAATGGAGCTCACACTTTGGAATGGAAGCTTTGAAATCAGATGCGCTTGCCATTCTTTCACAGTTTCAAATTGCAATCTGTCAAAATCTCCAGTTAATAAAGACCACAGCAACACAGCTTCAAATGATTCTTTCAACAACCGTTTTACCTCATGAACTAAAGCATATGTTACAAAGGAGACATCAGAACCCTCTTTGATATCTAATAAATGGGTGAGTATGATCAGGGCTATGAAATTTTCCAATTGAGAGGCAGTCTCAAATGAATTTAAATTTGAAGAAATTTTCTGAATTAAAGGTAAATGCTTGCTTTTTATCAAACTTATAGTATCAGTATCATCATCACTGTCAATATCATCAGCAAAATTAAAAAAATAGGCAAAGACCCTCCAAATTACTGACATCAACAAAGCTTCCTCGTTATCAAATGACTGACCTACGTTCAACTTAGTGAAAACTTTGGTAGAGAAATCAAACTTGAAGTAGTCCTTGAATGATTTAACATCTTCGTTATCCAATTTAAAGCTGATCTTTTTTAATCCTTTTATTTCTGTTTGGTGCAAGGTTTCTAATTGGAATTTCTTTATAATCGAAGAATTAATGTTCTTGTAGTCGATTTTTTGCTTATGGAAATATCTAGTCATGCAGTTAACAATTAGCTTTGTCTCCTTCTGCTTTATGTCAAATGATATTTTTTCAAGTTTTTTAATTAGGGAACTTTTCAGAGAGTCCTGTTTGTAATTACAAGAATCAATGTATGTTCCATAAACTATAGCTTCCAAAGCTTTACTCAAATCATCAAACATTCCAAGTGACTGGTAGAAAATTATTTCATCAGGTAATTTTTTACCCAGAAACTCATATGAATCAGTGGGTGGTTGAATTAAAGACAATGGTTCAGAGCTTATATTAACAAGCTTTGAATGTTCATCTTCATCATCTGAAATAGCAACATCACCATCAGCTTCATCTTTTGAAGAAGGACAGTCTAAATCTAAGATATTATAAATACCAACTATACCGTTTAGTTGGTAAATTGGTGCTGCATACAGAGAAAGTAGGGATTTTTCTAGCAATGATTGCTGCTTTGGCAACAAATATGTGGTTTTTAAACACGTTTGCTTATTAAATTCTACAATATCTTTAAGGGATTTGCCTTTAATACTAGGAATTGAAAAAAAGATTGGTTGAGTGTAGTTTCTCAATATTAAAATTAATTCCGTAAATTCAAGTTGGTTTGAAATCCCAAGAGAATTAAACACAGAAAGTTTGTCAATGAACAAAAAAGTTTGTTTATGAGAACTAGTGTTTTCCAAATGATTCATGTTAACAATGATTCTGTTAATTTTGTTGAACATCATCAGTTCAGTAGATCCAAAGATAGCATCTACAATACCTTCTGATTGTAAATAAAGCAGTTGAGTGTGAGCTGAATATGGCGCAACAATGTATTGAAAGTTGTTTTCAATAAAAAAATTAACCCAATAAGAAATTTCTAGCCTATTGGCAAACTTGCAATCACCTTCTGAAGAATCTTCCCCTAAACTTCTTACAAATTGATTGTAGTTTCTTAACCCAGAAAGAACAAAATAAGGTTTTATGTTAAAAGAATTCAATTTTGCAACAAAATTTTTCACAGAATCTCTTATGATTTCAAAAGCGTCTTGGGTACCAAATTGACAAATAGACTCTGCATAAACCAGGTTTACATCCAACTTGCTCTTTTCGCATAACCATTCAACAAGGTGTTGAAAATCTATACCTAATACAGCACCTTCTAATTCATTAAACGTTCCTGTTTGCAACAATCCAGCTGTCTCAACAATGTATTTTGATAACTCTGTGTTTGTTAAAGACATTTTTCGTTGAATTTACTAAACTGTTTTTCTTGTATTTCTGAAATATTATAACAAAGAACTAAAACTCTGGGAAGTAGTGATTACCCTATGTGTCTAGTAAGAATAAAGGTGGTAGTATATAGCCAAAATTCCGTAAACGCTGGTTTTAGAAATGTATTAATGAAATTAATCCAAAGAAAAAAAATAGAAGAAAATAAAATATATTCTTCAAGATTTGAATAAAGTGAAAGATGTTGTATAAAAATAACCTTGTTGCAGTATATTTTGATTCTTAAATCCTTGCTCATTGTATTTCTTAGTTCTAAACAGATGTTTATAACCGTCGGACGGATATAAGTGCTGAATTTTGGAGAGGAAAATTTTTTCTCCGCTTCTTTTTTTTTTTTTTTTTTTTTAAACAGAACAAATGTTTAATCAATACGTGAATTCATATTCTATGCCTATATATTGCTGTTATGCTTGTCAAAGTGCTGCTAATGAATATTAATGAAGAAAACATAATATTAAAAACATAATATTAAAAACATAATATTAAAAACATAATATTAAAAACATAATATTAAAAACATAATATTAAAAACATA
>JAFNJT010000033.1:0-87449 GCA_019649525.1 Hanseniaspora lindneri
GTTGATTACCTAAGGTAGCGGTGTGAAGGTGTCCGGGTAGATTAAGGCACGTGCCTCCTACCTCTATTTCTGTCAGAGCCCGAATATCCTAATGAGGAAACTTTTGGTTTCATTGATTAAACGGAAGGTATGGATGCTTTACCAAGTTAGAGAAGACAGAATAAGTCAGATTAAAAGAAATATTTGCACAATTGATGTAAATAGAAACTAAGAATATACTGTAGCTGTGTATTTATTGAAACCAAAGAGGTGTTTTTTTGGACGTACCATCCCAAAAACAAAAAAATTGCTTTTTCAAACACATCAAGTTGATCACGTGCACCTGCAAATTTACCAAATATGGCAACATTTTTTTTTTTTAACTCGATACTTAATTAAATAAAACTCTTAGTTCTCTAGGTGGGGAGCGAGTATTTTGTTTAGGATGTGTTTGTTTAAGGTTCGATTCTTGCTTTGTTTTTCTCTGCAGGGTCCTTCAATTGGTAAAATCGTTTGCTGTTATTTATATGATGAACAGTGATATTATGCGTGAACAATCTCTGAATAATTCAATGATTAACAAACATCTGCTGCTTTCCGACTGATTCTTAATTGACAAACGATTAAAGACCATTTTTTTTTATTTTTTATTTCAGTTGTTGGTTTTAACTACTGCTGTCACTGTGCTGGTACTGGGAAGATTTGCTTTTGTTGATCACGAGCCCGATCAGTTGCTGTTGTTTCGCGTTAGTTATTTTGAGTACCTATTAATTCCTAGATTCTTTTTGCCATTTCCTACCTGATTTGGTAATGTGATAACTAATTTCAGTATTTCCTGACTTATTTCCCTATTTGAACACTTTCTGGGAAGGATATCAGTTGTTTTATTGGCGGTAAAGAAGCAGAGTGGCAGAGATTGTTTTAGCTGTAAATTGTGTAACCCGAACAAAGCATGCCATAGCTGTTAAATCCGCTTCATTTGTTTTTGCTATTTTGCTGTTTCTGCACTTTTCTGCTAGTAACATTCCCAAGAAACCACCAAAAATAATCACTAACAAACCACCAAAAATAATCACTAACAAACCATCAAAAATAATCACTAACCAACCACCAAAAATAATTACTAATAAACCAGATATATAGTCACTAACAAACTATCAAAAAAAACCATATCTACCACCAAAAATAACCATATCTACCACCAAAACTAACACATCTACCACCCATATAAAACAATTTGTGATGTCAAAAAACTTACTAGATGTTGATGACGATGATTACATTGTAGCTGATGTTCCTTTAGCGCAGCCAAGTTACGCCGCAAACGGATCACTAAATTCAGCGGAAAACACACGTGCCGGGGAGGAACGAATTCATAACTCCACTGGTGATTCTGAAGAGGTATACATGGGAACCCTGAATGAAAGTGTTTACGTGACTATTTTGAGAGACTTAAACCACATCAAAGAGAGGATGCTGACAGTACTGTATCCTAACTCCATAAAAGCAATGTTTCTGCCTATGACAATGTCCGATATAGATGAAGAAGGTCTGGAACAATTGAACGCAACAGCTGCACCAAACACGCAAGAATCAGTGACAGCCTCGCCTGAATTATGGGCTCCTTTGATATTCAATATTGTTTTTAGCAAGATTTTGGCCAACAGTCACGATTCATTCGCTTTTTTCTTCCTGCTGAACTGGTTTTTGATGGGAATTTTGTCCTTCCACCTCAAGATTTACCCTAAAATATCCTTTTTGGGCAAGATTTCACTCCTTTTTTACTGCTTTTTCCCCATCCTGCTGTCAAGCATTTTGATTAAAGTAGTACTAAATCCTCTCTGCCTGGACAGATTCTTTATGAAATCTGAATTTTTTGGCATGCACGTTCTGGGCCTTGCAATTAAAATCTTTATTGTGATCTTGACTACCTTTTGGGCTTTTTACAGCTGTCTTGCCGAGCTGCATGCCGGATCTGACGCTGCACTTTCCCTTGGGTCATGGGACTTGTTGTTCTCCTTCAAGAACCTGCCTGTGCTCATGTCGTACCTTTTTTTCAATTGGCTGAATGTGCTGTGATAGCAAAATTACAGTTGTTGGCTAAATAAATATATCTGTTTTAATTAAATATATACTATATCTGTTTTAAATAAATAAATAAATTTGTATCTAGTATCCATAAATAAATACTAAATCTAATTTAAATAAATCAATTTACATCTAATTCAAATAAATCAATTTACATCTAATTCAAATAAATAACTTTATATCTAATTTACATAAATAAATAAATAAATAAATAAATTTCTATCTAATTTACATAAATAAATAAATAAATTTATATCTAATTTACATAAATAAACAAATAAATTTATATCTAATTTACATAAATAAACAAATAAATTTATATCTAATTTACATGAATAAATACATAAATTTATATCTAATTTAAATAAATAGTATACCTATTTTAAATAAACAATATACCTATTTTAAATAAACAATATACCTATTTTAAATAAACAATATACCTATTTTAAATAAACAATGTACCTATTTTAAATAAACAACATACATGTTTAAGTAAACAACATACATGTTTAAACAAATACCTTTATATCTATTTCAAATTGCCGTCAGCAAAGGCACGCTACCAAGTGTTCTTTCCCTCTCCACGCCAATATCATGGAATGTTCTTCGCATTTTTTACGTGTATTTTTTTCGCGTTGCTCCACCAAAATCCCACTTTTTTTTTGGTGCACCATGAATACCACATGATTGTTCCCTGAGTGTCAAAAAAAAAAATAAAAATCCCCACTTAACTCCGATTTTTTGGTCGCTTTTTTGTTCGTAGTTCATTGACTTTAAATCCTTTTTCCCCAACAATATTTCATCAAACAAACCATCAAAGATTCCAAAAACAATCAAGGCAACCCAAAAAACTGTTTCAAGCAATTAATTTTTAACCTACAAGGGTAAATATACATTCTACCCAGTATTTAAGTTAGTACAGATTACCTTCCCAATAAAACAAGTGGGTAGTGGTTACAGAAAACAAGGGCGAATAAATACACAGTTGTACTTCTTTACTTTTCAACCAACAGCACCTGTCAACTAAAAACCCATTTAATATTGATTGACTGATTTATCTGTTAATTTGATATTTTGTTAATTTGTTAATTTAATACCTTTATTAACTTTCTTTTTCAAAATGCCACATACTTTGCTTCCTGGAAATACGCGATGCTTTCCTTTGGAGTTACCTTCCACAAATCTGGACGAGTATGGTTTTTTTTCATACTACGATCCAAATACAAAGCCGTGCTCTTTTCAGCAGGATCTGTACAAGAAAAAGTATTTTTTAGATAAGAGAATAGGTGCTGCAACAGTTATATTCAGATCCAGCATTGTTGTGCACGGAGGATTAGTTTTAGACATAATAGATGAGCTAATGTTGGAGTACAACAAGTGTACTGATATGAAAAACACGATATCAAATGATAAGGAACAGAAACGGAAATATGTGTTCACTTCAGCCAATATCCACAATGCGTGGTTGAAAAAAGTGTTAGAGAAGATTGATGATGAGGAGCACACACAGATTTCGGATGACGATGTTCATTTCCAAACACACACCCATGCAATTTCAGATTCTCTTTCCAACCAGTTTTTTCAACTAGATTTGCTTAGCAGAAGATGGCAACATATACCAACGTTTTTGGAAGATTATGGGCCCTTGTTGAAGCCAAGAATGTGCCAAACCATCTTGGGAGATGGTGAGTGTTTTTTTATGTACGGTGGATTGATACCAATGAACAAGTCGGAAATTACCTCACAAAACATAGACACACATCTAAGTAATACATCAACTCACTCTTCCTCCTCTTCTACAAGCCATATAAACGAGGAACAGCTGCTTCTAGCAACAAATGAGCTATGGAGACTTGATGTTGTCTCCAAGGTTTTTGTTTGTATCAACGATCAACTCGATAACTCCAGCATTCCCAAGCGATATAATCACCACTCACTTCTTGCAACTTTTATAGAAAGATTTGAGGTTCCGTCTAAAAAAGACGATATTGGATCAGCCAGTGAGGACATTCCTACTACAAGTCCACACGGTAAAAAGATCAAAGTCGGCGACAAACTTTATATTGAAAAACCAGTCAAAAAATTAATTATACTTGGTGGATTGGGTAGTGACGATGAAGAAATATTCAAGGTAGATGTGTTCAATTTGGAGACAAACAACTGGGAGTCTGGAGCTGAGGGTCCATACAGAGATTTTTATCTAGATTTCTCTATTAACAAGGAATTTGAAACATCAGTTATCATTGACAACCCCCTAACAGGCTATTCTTCCATCGTCGTCTATAAAAAGAATGAGTTATCTCCTTTGCGGGTTGTTCCACTTCTATACAAAAACACTTACAACTTGAACAACGATATTGTCTCAGAGATTTATGATCCTAATTTGGATGAGTATTCCAAGGAAGGTTTAACTGAAAATTTTGTTATAAACACATCTGCTTTTGACCAAAGGCTGAATTTTTTGAACAGAAATCTTCTTAATCCCCAAATGAGAATATTTGGTCCTAATTTATTGGTTTCTGGTTTCTGCAATAGAAACAACAAGTCTGTAGCTTTGGTTGATTTGAATGGATCAAAGTTATCCAAGGATAAGAATTCAGACGAGCATATTGATGCGTCTTTGATTGAGCCTGAACTACTGTACAAAACTTACTGCTTCAGTTTGATGAATGGCAAGTGGATTGAAATTAATACAAGATGCATTGATGGGCTTAAATGCTCTCACCATTTGATATCGGAATCATATGTATGGTCATCTCATCACAAGCTGTTGTTTATGGGGTGTTGTGATTACAGAAAGCTTACAAAGGACTCAAGTCATATGATTCATAGAATATCTCCTTTCCTTCAAAAGTTTGATCACATAATTTCAACTGGCTTGACATTAACTTCCTTATTTCACAAAAATTCCATACACAGAAACCAAGACATTTCTTTTGCTAAAGCACAACAATTATTTTTCTCATCCCAGGATCACAATTACACTCTACTAAAATACATCAACAGTTCTCCAGCCGATGAGTTAGCAGGAATTACGAATTTAGATGTTAAAAGGTTCAAGGATTTTGCTGAATATTCAGCTCCTTTGTCTACCCTAACAGCAAATAAGTCCATCATGCCTCCTTACTCAATGCTCCTGGGGAAAACAATGTTTGTTGACTGTGGAGAGGATGTTGCTGATTTTGAGATTATTCCTGCTAATGGTCGTCCTGTTTTATGTTCCATGACAGTTTTGAGGAAAAGATGGGGTCGTTACTTTGACTCAATCTTAGCACATGCATACATTGAATCTATAAATACGTTTGAAGCTCTCAATAACGGCGGCGATGGTTCAAAATTCTCGAGTGTTTCTTCTGCTGCGAAAGGGAGAAAACACAGCAGTATACCTTCTATTGCCAAAGACAAAACTAAACATGGATTTTCACAGTCTAGTTTGAAGAATTCAATTACTGCTAATTTATTCAATGACGTTCAGTTATTAAACAACGCGTCTTCAATCCCGCTGGAAGGATCGCCAAATTTGAATTTGGAGCTAACTAAACCTTCAAACGATACATCAGACATTGATACATCCACCAGATTCCAACACGACTCAGTTGATCCATTGACAGAAACTAAGAATCTAAAGGTGAAAGATGGTATATTTAAGAACACTTTCTTTTTCAAGTCACAGGATTTTGACCAGAACAAGCATGCTGAACCAGATAATGAAGAGATTGCCGGTTCTCCGTTATCAAGAGCAGACGGAAACTCACCATCAAGACATGGAAGTTTATCTTCATGTACAACTCAAGAAACTGCAAGCTCAAAACCTCAAACTTTAACCAGTTCAACCAATGGTATGGTCTTTAGAGTCCCTTTTCAAAATAACGCAGACTTTAATCTGAATGAAAACATAGTTGTTAAAACTAATTCCAACAGATATCATCCATATTCTGAATCTATTAGCAGCCAAGTTAAAAGGCTAAGTGAAAGCAGAAGAAAATCAATAACCCCATCGCATAATGTAGGTGAATCTCAGCAACGTTCAAGAACACACTCTTTGTCATCTGCTAATTCCAAAAAGATATGTTCAATTTTGCCTGATATTGATTTGAACTTGCTCCCACCTATTCAACTAAAACCAGCAACTTCACCTATTCCACCTGTTAAAAACACCAATGAATCAAAACCTTTGCCAGAACAAACCAAAGAACATTTAACCACCACCCCTTATACTGGAACTGGAAATTTTTCAAGTAGAAGGAAATCATCAGCAGCAGCAGATTTGATGAGCCAGAAAGAATTTTTAAGAAATTCTCCTCTGCCCCAAACTGATAGTTATGGCCGAAGAGGTTCAGCTTTGAGTAATTGCTCTGACAATGATAAACCGTTTTCTTTTAGTGGAAAACAAAGTTTTAATTCAAATCAAGATACGAACAGCATATCAATGAATAAAGGAAGTTTTTCAACGATTCATGATATGCCAAGCAAACCTGGTTCTATTTCATCATCTATTAGAAGTCAAAGCGCAGACACAGTAGACTCAGTAGATTCAGTAATCAACTCTGAGTTAGAACCTCTGATGATTCCAAGGACACTATATTTACCTTGGTCCCATGCTTCAGTTACTGCTTTTACCGAATTTTTTTACACAGGTCAAATTAATCCTAAATGGCAACTGCAGCCAGTTGCTTTAGACATTTTTGTTATGTCAAAGTTGTATGAAGTTCCTTTGCTATATGATATTATGACAGAAGTGTTTTATTCTATAATTGGTAGAAAAGAGGAATATGTTTTTAAAATTAAAGAGCAGATTGCTGAAAAGTATATGAGTATTTCAAGAAAGTATTTGGTTGCCATTGGTTCAGATGAGCCGCTAGAAGAATATGTGGGAAAATCGAAGTCTTTTTCAATATTTAGGAAACTGGAAATATCTTTGCAAAATATAGATGATGGATACTGTGATTATTTCTTATTGAAGCAAGCTAGCAAGGCTGTAGACTTGGATGATGAAGAACTTATTGAGGCTTCTTTATTTTCAAACTTTAATCCTTCTTTGCCCAAGAATTCATTAGCTGAGGATTCCAGCAGTAAATTACAAGGTCCAAATTACCCAGGAACTCCTTCCAAAAATTCAGAATTTGGCTACTATACAGGAACTTCTCCAGCCCAGTACCAACGGTCAGATTACTCAGGTGTTTCTCCAAAAACTAGTTTTTCAAGAAATACTTCCAGTGGGTTAGATTTAAAAATAACTGCAATGAAGAAAAATTCATTTCAGAAATACCAAATGTCCCAAAGTGATAGTCTTCAAACAGCACCTGATATTTCTTCTTATGTTGATTCTATTGATTTGTTAAGGGATGAAAACCATTCTCCAAAGTCAAAATCTTTTCCAATTAGACCAGCTTTATCTTTCTCTTCACAGAGAGAACCAAATAGTTCTAGTTTGTCAAACCACACCTTTAATCAAGATTTTGTTGTTACTGATTTTAAAGACTTGATAAATTCTGATGAACAAGTATCGACTTCTTCATCTTCAGGATCAGATCCTGAGGATAACGAAACCACCTATGGAAGTTCTTCTGCAAAATCAGAGCAAAGCGGAAATGTGAAACTATCCAAAGATGCTTATGGATTTGGACTTTTATCTCCAGTTAAAGTTGCCAAAAAGGTTGAAGAGCACTATCTAGAGGAACCAAATGAATTTGCTGATTTTTGGCTAGGCCATAATGAAAATGCAAATTCATCCCAATATTTGAAGACCTTGAAAAGCGGCAATAAAGATGATACTGAAAATTTCAAACTTTCACCTAAAGAAGCAGCTAAAAAAATGAGCAAGAACTCATACAGTTTGACTTTGGAACAGCTGGCTTCCAGTATATCACGCCATCCTGTAGAGTTTGTTATTCAACTCATTTACGAGGTTGCTACGCAATCATATGATTTAATGTTGTCAATGAGAGCAAGAAACTGTTTGGAAATGTGTAAAATGTATAAATCGGTTGCTCGTGATATGAAACATGAGATTCAGGTGATGGAAGAAAAGATGTCTGAAATTAGACAGCACAGACAAGAAGTCCAAAAGGCCCAATATGCGCAACATATGCATCCTACAGTATCCAATATGAAACCTTCACAGTCATATGGCAATGCAAACTTTGTTAACGCTAATACTCCTAATACTGATGTGAAAAAAGCTTCTAGTTTGTCGAATGAGAACAAATTGAACATAAGACCAACAATGAAGAAAACTTTGTCTTCAGCTTCAAGCACTGGAAAGAATTTGTTATCATCTCTTGGAATGACGAGTATGAGCAACATGAGTTCAAGTGTTGTTGGTGATGACAATGAAATTGAAAGAAGATCTGTGAACTCTTCTGTTAGCAGCTCTATGTCAAAAAGCACAAGCTCGAAGAAGAAATCGGTTCTTGACAGTGTTAAACAGATGAAACCCAAAAGATCCATGTCCATTTTGAATTTGTTCAAACGGAACAGCAGCGACAAGGATTTGGTGTAAACTATTTCTGGGGGTTGTGAAGGGCGAAATGAGCATATAAGACTGCGGAGTTGTACGTGTGATTATCGAATCGGTTTGAAGCTAGTGATTTAAGAGCATTATGGCTTTTTGTCATGGACTATAAGAATATTATGGCTTTTTGGCATGTATTATAATAATTTGCTTATAGTATAGCTTTTTTGGTATGGATTATAATGAGCTAATAATAGCATGACTTTTCTGTTGTGTATTATAATAGTTTAATTATATTATAACTTTTTGTTATGGACTACAATACTCTAATAATATTACAACTTTTTGGTATGGGTTATAATAATATTTTAATTTTTTTGTATGGATTATAATAATTTATCGATATGATAACTTTTTGTATATATTACTTAAAAACTAATTTTCACTTTTCACTCGTTTTCTTTATTCTCTGCATATAGTTACTGCAGAGTGTGATTGAAAGTAATGAGAGTGAAATGTAGCGTTTTGGAAGAGCCTTGGGTGTATAAAACATGTCAGTCAAATCTGATTTCTGAAGTCACAACCAAAAATAACTACAGTGCTACGTATAAAGAAATCTTCCTGAGTATATAAACAACAACAACGCATAAGAAGTTGCTCTGAAAGCAAAAAAGCTAGACTTTTGAAGGTAAATAATGTTCAACTCTGTAAGCTTTTTAAAATGATAGTTTATGGGCATTTTTCCCGCAAGGTTGATCTTTTTTTTTCCTATTATCTGGAGTAAATGTCATTTCAGTTTAAAGAAGCCACCTACTCAGCTTTTATAGTTGCCAGTTTAAATTAAATAACGATATTTCTATATTGTAATTAATAGTTTGAAAAAATAGGCAAGAAAAATCCGTGATTTTTACTCTCGAACTACTTTTGAACAACTCTAAACAGAGCATTTAAGAACCAAGCATACCATTTGCAGCTAGCTGTGATAGCGGTAGAACATATGACAAGTGCGGATTTAAGTCACTGATATGCATTTGAGAAATACTAACCAGGGTCGTGCTTTTAGAGTTGTAAAATATCAATAATTGTTTGCTCAAATTTCAAATGCAGCTAAAACAGGTGATATCCTAAAACGGAAACTGTATAAGAAAGTTGATTACTCGTTGAAAGATTACACATATTATTATTCCACATAAACCAGATGGTAACTGTGACGGTGCTTCAAGAATTATTTATGTCCTAGTTGTTGTATCACTTAACTCCGCGTTAAAAACAAATCAATACCGATTATTCGTGTAAATAAAAGCTTCAAACATACACTCTCGTAGGTGCATTTTTCTGCTAAAGGAATGATTTTGGTTTTAAATATACGATGATTATGCCAGAAACAATTGCCAAAATCAAAATTTCTGCCTATTTTAAGCCAAATTGGTCTATTTGATTCACATCACAGGCAGCTACATTACACGGCGTTAAAAGCAGCTGTGCTAACCGGAGATAAGAGTGACTATTGTGAGTAGATCAAATTAACATGTTACTGTTGTTTTACAACACAGTATGGTAGTCAAAATGTACCTCTGCAGCGGTGGTCTGCATTGATTGTTCCGAATTTAACTGTAACAGAGCACTAATAAAAAAATCTAAAAGAAATATAAAAAGGCTAAAAGAGTATAAAAAAGCTAAAAGAAATATAAAAAGTATAAAAGAATATAAAAAAAGATATAAAACATCTAAAAACCCATAAAACATCTTTCTTGAAAGTGTAAAAACCCCTAAAACATCTTAAAAATCTTTGCTGAAAACCTGACTACCCTGTTTTCCTATTTCTGAGTAGACCGAGTACCCAAATGACTCCCACAGAACACTGCCACCTCAAACAAACACTAACAGGCTTGCATGTCTCCCAACTGCCAACACCATCCTTTGTGATTAGGGAAACCCAATTTGACCAAAACTGTGAAAAATTGAGACTCCAAGTTGAGCAGCTGCAGAAACTGAATATCTGCAGCGTACAGTTCAGACCGCATATGAAGACTCATAAAACCAGAGAGGGAGTTTTGAAACAGTTACAGAACGGGTTTAGCAGCGCTGTTCTGGTTTCTACGCTGGCTGAAGCAGAGTATATTCTGAGCGATCCAGTGCTGAAAGAGAAAGTTTCAGATATCTGTTACACTCTGCCTATCACTAGAAACGAGATCAGCATGAAAAGATTGCTAAAAATTGAGTCAGAAGTTGAACATCTGAGATTGTTTGTTGACCATCCAGACCAATTAAATTACTTGTCTCAATTTGCGGCTTCTAAAGGAAAGTGGGACATCTTTTTGAAAATAGATGTCGGTACCCAAAGAGCTGGATGTGTCAGATTATCTGATGATTTCCAAATGATTCTAGAACAACTTCCACAGTTTCAAGACTCCATAAACTTGTACGGAATCTACGCGCATGCAGGCCATTCCTACGGATGTTCTTCCAAGGAAGAGGTCTACAACATATTGATTAAAGAAATCTATGAGGTCTTTTCAAGTTCTGAATCTTTGCCAAAACATTTCAAGAACCTAGTTTTATCAATTGGTGGTACTCCAACCATCAAAACATTGTCACCAAAGAAAGAGATTGTAGATCTAATGGTGAAAATTGCCGAATTGGGCTTCATTTTAGAAGTTCACTGTGGTAATTACTGCATGCTTGATCTGCAGCAAGTATCCACCTCCGTCTCCCAGATTGACAATATCACCGGGTTTGTATTAGGCTCTGTGGTAAGCAATTACAAGGACAGAAACGAAAGTTTAGCAAACACAGGTGTGCTCGCTTTAACCAGAGAATCTTCTTCCTTTAAAGGACACGGTCTGGCATTTAAACTAGAAAGCTTCCTTGAAAATCACGTCAGTGACATATCACAAGCATTTTTTGTTGACAGAATCAGCCAGGAACACGGTATTATCAAGAATGAGAACGAAGAACTCCTAGATATCGGAACAACACTGGCTATTTTGCCCCAGCACGCCTGCATTGTTGCCGCCAACTACCCATACTACGTTGTAGTTGATGCTGACTATGTTGTTACTGACGTCTGGGTCCCGTGCAAGGGATGGTAAAGAAATGTCATTCTAGTCTTTACCTTACAATCATTGCAATTTGTTATTAAAAAGTCTGAAAAATTACACTTTATAATATTGCAAAATGTTATTACAATTTCCAAAGACTTACACTTTATAATATTGCAAACTGTTATTACAAGACCCAAAAATTACACTTTATAATATTGCAAACTGCTGTTACAAGACCCAAAAATTACACTTTATGATAGTTGACAGGCAGAAAACAGAATTGGAGAGGTTTCAAAGCCAGACTCAGACCAGCCCTCAAACTGCAACGTCCCAAATCTTCCTTCTACTAAAAACACAAATCTTAAACAGCCTCAGATTGTTATACCATGAAACACCGCTAAACTTATAAGGTGGTGATAGGTGAGGCTCGCGATGCAATCGTCAGCGACCTCCTGCGTTTTCTGAATCATCATTCACGTCAGCGACATGAACAAATCAGCAGAAGTGCGTGGAGATGACTATCGGATCCTGCCAATCAAGCAGCAATAACCTTTTCATCATCGACTGTAATAGTTGATAGGTTTATATAACAAGATCTTTTAATTAAATAAGATAAATCAATAAATAAAATAAAACAGAGTAATTAAGAGATTAAAAACATTTTCTATATTCATTTTAAAACAAATATTAAGAAATACAACAACATCTACACAAACTTGTTTTGAAATAAATTCATCCGTGTTTGCCGCATTTATATACGCATCCAAAAATGAAATTTTCACTCTGAAAAATTTTTATGCTCGATGCAGCGCTGAAAATTTCTTTTTCGAGCACCATCAACTTTTTGTCCGCAGTGCGGCCTAATAAACTGGGTTCATGCTAGATGCTTATCTCCGCTGCAGGTTTTTATCTCCGATACAGCAACTTTTCTGTTCAACCTAGGCGGGAACCCAGCGGGTAAAAAATTAGCACGAAAATTTTTTTTGGTGAAGTTTCAGTTTACAATTATGTTTAATACATCATCAAGTATTACAAGAATTACATATATAATGGAATAAACAGCCCAAGAAACGGTTGTTCTGGATTGCCCTGCCTTTTTTTGTTTCATTAGGTATACTGTTCTTGTAATTACGGCTTCCTAAATAGGCAATGACCAGCATTAACGAAGGTGTTTCCATCACCAACCTGCTAAGCACACAATTCAATACATCCTCCATTAAACAAAGAAAAGCATGTTTAGAACAAATTATTTCCTATTTAGACAACGCGCTGGAGCTAGAATCGGATGAAACAAGCAAAAAACAGACTCTGGCACAGATTACAATGAAGGTGTTGGAATCATACACCATTTATCAGGACGATGAAACTTTGTCAATGGTTTACAGTGTTTTTGACAAATTATTAGAAAAAACAGATAGCAAACTATTGCCGAAATTTTTGATGTTTATAGATGGAACCATCAGCAAATTTGGTGCTAAATCACATTGCTCATCAGATTTTGTTGTGTTTCTGAAATGGGTTATTCATTTTATTTCAAACCTCCATTCAGAGTCACATGACGTCGATTCCTCATTAACTAGTATGCTAGATGTTTATATGAATATAGCAACAGCTCTAGATAATTCTTTCCCAACAGAGAAAATCAGCAAACACCAACTGGCAATTAGAAAGCACGTGCTTAATATAACTGTGAGATGTTTCAAACACAGCAGCAGAAGCATCAATTTGATCACCAAATTGAATGAGTTGAAATATATCGAGAAGATTACTACAAAATCTCCTGTTGGCGGTGCCTGTACTTTAATAGGTTCCTTAGCAAAGTTTGCTGCTTTTGAAAATGAAAGTTCAAAAACCGAATTTGCAGAGTTAAATCTACCAAAAATTGTTGATTTTATCGGTAAGCAAGCCTTACTTGGTAAACCAGGTGTCTCTCCTATTGGTTTTGTAACCTATTTGAAGCCAGTTTTTAAATACTTTTTGAAGAAAGAAGATTTGGAAAAGGTTGTTTTGCCTAATTTAGAGAGGGCAATAATGAGATCATCTGACATAGGTTTTTCTTTTGCACTAAACATATCTGAATACAAGTTATATGATCTTGTAGAAGATGGTTGGGATACAGTTGTAAATTCTAAAGTACTGGGCCAGCATTTCTCTTCTTTAAAGAGTGCCAAAGAGACTACAAAAAAGATTTCGCAGCTCTCTTTGTTAAAATTGATTGAAAACGGTCATTTTTCCAGCCAAGCTTTGACCAAGTTGATCACTGAAATTTTCAAGAATTTAAAGACAAATCTAAACTCAGACTACAAGCAAATGGTTTCTACGCTTTTGTCTTCCTTGAAAACGAATGGTGATTTGGAAGTTTTCGATATGATGGCCACAAATCTTGATACATATGTTGCCAAAGAAACAAACGAACTTGTTTTAGCTTCACTACTGGAGCCATATTTCCAAAGCGTCTCCAGATTAGATCAAAAATCACTAGAATCTCATTTGCCAGTGATTCAAAAAGGTATTTCTGACGCTAAATTAATTTTCAAGAAGATATGGATTGCTGCTATTTTATCTTCTTTGAGTGAGAGTTCAAGTGATGCGTTTAAAAACCTTCTTACTGAAAACCCAGAATTAGAGTCTTTTGCTTTATCAACTATCGTGAGTTCTTCAACAGGTGACCATTTGTTAAGTTTAGGTGCCTTACAACTGCTTGCAGAGCTCAATAAACCGCTAGAAATACCATCCGAAGAAGCAAAATTAAATGCTGGGAAGAATATACTGAAGGTTTTAGCCTCCAAGAATTTGCATTACCAACAAATTCAAAATTTCAACAACTTCATGATTAAATTATACGCCAACAATCCTGTTTTGATTGCAGATTGTTTAGTTTCAGCTTTGCGTGAGTTCCTAAGCCATTCAAAGAACGATATCGAAGAAAAATGGGGTATTACTGCTAAAAAACTTACCTCAGCATTTGTTCTTGTTTCTACTTCTTTAAAGGATAAAACAATCTCTTCCTCCAACTTGATTAAAGTTCTGCTATTAACAAAGGCACCACTTATAGAAAGTAATCTTGAGAAGTTGAACGGATGGGCTGGGTTATGTTTGAAAGCTGATTTAGATCCAGCCATTGTAGTTGCTGAATGTTATGAGCAATTATTGGAACAATATCATGATCTTATTTCTACTTTAGATGGCTCCTCTGGTTTGTACAACTCTGTTTTTGATGCCCTGGCTTATACTGCCTTCATAAATCCAAAAGTTATTGGTCCTATTCTTGCCAAAAACATATCTTCAGGATTCGATGTTGATTATGATTTAATGGCAACTTTCACTGAAGAAGACATGAAAATTTACAAGGAAAGTGAGGATGGTAAGCTTGTTGTGGATGTTATCGCCCAGTTGGATCAACGAAGATTAGATCACTTGAACAAAAACTCCAAGGAATATGAAACTTTGGCTTTAGAAATTGAGCAAAGAAAAAAGAACGAGAAACTTGGTAAAAAATCTCCACCAAGAAAACTAACTAAAGACGAGCAATTGAAGGTTGATGAGCAAATTGAAAAAGAAAAGCTAGTCAAAAGCCAAATTACTCATCTCTCAGCCAAAATTTTGCCTGCTCTAAGACTAATTAATAGTCTTTCTAAGTACTCATCTCTAGTGGACACTGCAGTTGAAAGTTGGTATTCTTTAGCAGTTGAGACGCTGTTGAGATTGCTAAAAGTTAACAACTACAATATGCTTTTTGGCCAAGAACCACTTGATGTGTTTTTGAACTTGTCGAATGTATTGCCTGATCAACTTGATTCTACTAGACTATTCATTGGTGTTGCTACTTGTAGAGCATTTAATGTTGAACACATTCCTAGCAACTTAACTGAAGAGCCATTGCTGGATTTGCTGTCCAGGGTTTTGTACAAAGTGAAGTTTTTAACCAATAGAAACCCATTTTCTTCTACTAGTTTGACATTTATCCTACCTTTGCTGACATATGTTTTGGTTGAAGGAAAAAAGAATGCTATCAAGAACTCCAAAATATCTCACAATAGCGAAGATTTTGTCTCTGAAGACAAAGAAGAGGAACATTTATTGCTGGCTCTTGAAATAATCGCCACTCATGGTGAGCAATTCCAGGATGTTTCTATTCCTAGAGGTCCTATTTTGGACAATCTGTTGTCTTTATTAGCTCTGCCATCTAAAGCAAAATCCGCCAAGGAATGCTTCAACACATTGTGTCAAAACATATCTGTTACTCCAACAGAAAACGATCTGCTGTTAATATTGAGTAACTTGATGTCTCCAAGTATATTTGTGAGATCAGTTATTTTGGAAACTTTAGATGAAGAGTTTGAGTTAAATCAATTCTTTAACTTTGTTCCAGAAATCTACATTTTGCTTTTCGATGCTGAGGATAACGTCAGAGAACTGGCATCTCAGTTATGGGAATCAAATGGTTTTGAGGTTTCTGAAGATGTTTACGATATTTTGATTGAAAAATTCTTTGCTCTAGAGCATGCTGGTTTAAGATCGTTTACTGCAAAGGCCTACGCTTCTGCAGGATATGTGCTGTCTGAAAAGAATAAAGAATCTTTATACAGATGCATTTCTTCTCTAATGCAATGTTATGTTGAGTATGCTAAACCTTTGGGTGATATTTTGGATAAAAATGGTTTCGTTATCACTCCTGCATCCAGAAGAAAAGATCCTTGGGAAATAAGATCTACAGTTGCTATTTCCTTGTTGCAATTGGTTCCATTTATTGATGCAGCAACCCCTACTGAAGAAATCGTTAAGGTTGTTGAGTTTTTTGTCAACACTGGTGCACTAGGTGATATAAATACTGATGTCAGAGAAGAAATGAAGGACGCTGGAATTGCATTCTTAACCGCTCATGGTGAACAAAATGTAGAATTTTTCATTCCTATATTTGAGCATGCTTTGGTTAATGAACAGAATTTGATTATTCAGGAAAATGTGATTGTTTTGTATGGTTCGCTAGCACAGCATTTAGCAGCTGATGATTCCAGAGTGTCTAATATTGTCGCTAGATTATTAGATGCCTTGGTATCTCCTTCTGATGATGTTCATCAAGCTGTTGCACAAATCATTTCTCCATTGGTTCCTAAGTTCAAACACAATACTGGTGTCTTTGTAGGTAACTTATTCAACCAGTTATTTGATTCACAGGCCCCACCATTTGTTAGAAAAGGTGCTGCTTGGGGTATTGCCGGTTTGGTTAAGGGCTATGGTATAGTTGCAATGTATGAATTTGATATTACAAGAATTCTGGCTGATGCTATTGAAGACAAGAAAGATGCTTATAGAAGAGAAGCTGTTGCTTTCTGTTTCCAAGCACTGTCAAAGTTGTTGGGTAAACTTTTTGAACCTTATGTTATCGAACTTTTGCCTTGTATTTTGAAGAATTTGGGTGATCCATCTGTTGAAGTTAGAATTGCAACTACTGATGCTGCAAAGACTATCATGTCAGTGACTACTGGTTATGGTTTACAGAAAATGATTCCAGTAGCCATTTCAAACTTGAGTGATATTTCTTGGAGAACAAAAAGAGGATCAGTCGAGCTGCTAGGTTCTATGGCTTACTTGAATCCTACACAGTTATCTTCATCTTTATCCACAATTGTTCCAAAGATTGTTGGTGTTTTGGGTGATTCTCACAAGGAAGTAAGAAAATCTGGTGATCAAGCTCTAGAAAGATTTGGAGAAGTCATCAGAAACCCTGAGGTTCAGTTATTGGTTCCTACATTGATTAAAGCCATTGGTGATCCTACAAAATACACTGAAGAAGCATTAAATGCTTTGATTAAGACCCAGTTTGTTCACTATATTGATGGTCCGTCACTGGCATTGATTATTCACATCATTCACAGAGGTATGAGAGAAAGAAGTGCCAATACTAAGAGACTTGCATGTAAGATTGTTGGAAACATGGCTATTTTGGTAGATTCTAGAGATTTAATTCCTTATTTGGCTAGTTTGATTGAAGAAGTTGAAATTGCGATGGTGGATCCAGTTCCTAATACTAGAGCTACTGCAGCAAGAGCACTGGGTGCTTTAGTTGAAAGATTGGGAGAAGAACAATTCCCAGGTTTGATTCAAAAGTTATTGGCTACTCTTTCTGACACAACTAAAACAGGTGACAGATTGGGTTCTGCTCAAGCTCTGGCTGAAATCATTTGTGGTTTAGGTTTATCTAAGTTAGATGAGATGCTACCAACAATTTTGGACGGTGTTAACAGCAGCAAATCTTACACAAGGGAAGGTTTCACGCCTTTACTGCTGTTTATTCCTGTTTGTTTTGGTTCTCAATTTGCACCATACATTAATCAAATTATAAAGCCAATTCTTCAAGGTTTGGCTGATTTGAATGATTCTATCAGGGAAACATCTATGGAAGCTGGTAAGCTCATTGTTACTAACTATGCCTCAAAGGCAATAGACTTATTATTGCCAGAATTACAAAGCGGTATGTTTGACGAAAATGAGAGAATCAGACTGTCCTCTTTACAATTGACTGCTGATTTACTGTTTGAAGTTACAGGTTTGTCTGCTAAAAACGAGTTTGAGGAAGAAGATGAAGATAGTTTCTCAAACACTCAGAATGAAATAAACAAGCAAATGATCGAAGTTTTGGGTCAGGAAAGAAGAGACTCTGTTTTGGCTTCCTTATTTGTATGCAGATCTGACACCTCTGGTATTGTAAGATCTGCTGCAGTTGATGTGTGGAAAGCTTTGGTTCCAAACACTCCTAGAACTGTGAAAGAAATTTTACCAGTTTTGACCAATCACATAGTCTCCAACTTAGCATCTTCCTCACAGACTTTGAGATCAATTGGTGCTCAAACTTTGGGTGATATGGTTAGAAGAGTTGGTGGAGATGTTATGTCCAGATTGCTCCCTACATTGGAATCTTCCTTGGAAGAAAGTACCGATTCAAACTCCAGACAAGGTGTTTGTATTGCTTTGCATGAATTAATTGAATCATCAAGTATACAACTACTGACTGAATACAACGATATCATTGTTAAGATCATCAAATTGACTCTTGTTGATGGTGATTCCAACGTCAGAGAAGCGTCTGCCTTTGCTTTTGATTCTTTCCAAACCGCCGTTGGAAAATCTGCTATTGACGATGTTATTCCGGCTTTGTTGAGTCAATTAGGTGACAATAAGGGAACTGATGAATCTGAAAATGCTTTGTTAGCACTCCAAGAAATCATGGCTACAAAATCTGAAATTATTTTCCCAATCTTGGTGCCTACTTTGATGGAGCAACCTATAGATGCTTTTAAAGCTAACGCTTTGGGTTCCTTGGCTGAGGTCGCTGGAAGTGCTCTGTACAAAAGATTATCTGTTATTATCAGCTCTATAATTGAAACTTTGGTATCATTGAATCAAGACAACTCGGAAAAGCCAGAAATTCTACATTCTTTGGAGAGAATAATGTTGTCAGTAAAGGACGTAGATGGTATGCATCCACTTCTACAGCAAATACTATCTTTGGTTAAGAACGAGGATATTGCTAAAAAAGCAGTCATTTTGAAAATCTTGCCAACCTTCTTTGAAAACACTGTACTTGATTATGAAGCATACACGCCAGACTTCTTGCAACAATTTATTTTGTTGTTAGATGATGACGATGCTGATATTGTTAAGGATTCTTTGGTTTCATTGACTGCATTGGTTAAGAAACAAGACAAGAGTTACTTGGAAGAGTTAGTGAAGCCAGCCAAGCAAGCTTTAGATTTGACTGGTAAATCCAACACTGATGTTGCAGCTTTCAAATTAATGAAGGGTCCAGCTTCTATTTTACCGATCTTCCTGCAGGGTTTGATGTATGGTAACAATGAGCAAAGAGAATTATCAGCTCTTGGTATTGCGTCTTTGGTTTCTAAAACTCCATCTGTTAATTTGAAGATGTATGTTACCCAAATTGTGGGTCCACTGATTAGAGTTGTGGGTGAAAGATTCAATTCTGAGATCAAGGCTGCTATTTTATCAGCTTTGAATATCTTGTTCATCAAGGTTCCGCAGTTTTTGAGACCATTTGTTCCACAGTTGCAAAGAACATTTGTTAGAGGTTTAGGTGATTTGTCTAGTCCTGTTTTGAGAGAAAGAGCTACAGTTGGTTTGGGATTATTGATTCAGTACCAACCTAAAGTTGATCCATTGATCAGTGAGTTGGTTACTAACAGCAAAAACAGTGTTGATATTGGTGTTAAAACTGCTATGTTGAAGGGTTTGATGGAAGTCATTTCAAAGGTTGGAAAGAAGCTGAATGAAAGCAGTAAAAAGCAGGTTATCAATTTAGTCGAGGATGAGTTAAATAACGATGAGAAATCCTTGAACATTGCCTACGCCAGATTGATTGGTTTTGTCTCAGAAATCTTGACAGATGAAGAAGCAGATAATATCTTGCACGACAAGGTATTCAGATTTGGCAATATTGGTGAGGTGGATGAAGAAACTGATGCAGTTGTTTCTTACCCAGAAAATGTGTTAGAGTTTGCCTGTTTAACTATCAATGCTTTCTTGAAAAACTCGCCTAGACATGTTTTCAGATCACAGGAAGCATTTGCTAAGTTTATTGTTAAAATGAATGAGCAATCAAAATACATTCAAGTTTGTGATTATGCTTTGTCAGCTATTGGTAAGATTTTGCTGCTAATTGGGGAAACTAAATCTTCCTTTGCTACTTTGGCTGAAAATGATACTGGTGATAGCTTTGAATTAGACGATGATATTATTCAACAGTTGGTGTCCCAATTGATCAAAAACTTAGTTATACCGTCTTCTAACAGTGCTGACTCTAAAAGATTAGCTCTAGTGATCGTTAGAACTTTGGGAAGACACAAGTATGATCTGATTATCAAACCAAATGTTGCGTTATTGGTTCCTCAGATTTTCTCTTTGATAAGATCACCAATCATTCCAATCAAATTGGCCGCTGAAAGAGCCTACTTGCAAGTATTTGATTTAGTCAATGATGAAGAGCAGATTAAGTATTCTCATTGGTTGAAGTCTGTTGAAGGAGAAGATAAATTAGAGAATTTAGCTGGGGATTCCATTTTGTTGAGATCAGTAACTGAGTATAACAAAAGAGTAGCTACACGTCTAGCAAAGAGTGAGAGAGAAAGAATCGAAGCCGGTGGTGATAAGGAAGAAGTGTACAGTGATGAACTTGAAGATGAACAAGAAATCTGGGCGATTGGAGGTGTTGAAATAAAAAGTGCAGAGTAAGATTTGTGTACTAAATAAGTAAATAAACAAATAAGTAAGTAAATAAGTAAATAAATAGGTGCTTGTGCAAACTTTTCATTTTATAGTAACATTTTTAAGACTGATTTTTGTCTTGAAATCTCATATCCAGCTCTTTTGCAAAGTCGTAATCTAAGCTACTGACTGTGTTGTTGAATGGCTGGTCATGTGTTGTCAACTCAACGGTTATTTTGTTGTAGTCTATTATTATTCTAGGATGGTGTTTCAAGCTTTTTGTTACAGGAACTAAAGCTTCATTGAGAAAAGTTACCGCCCGTTTAAAAGTTTTGAATTGGTACTCTTTTTTGAGAAACGTGACGTTATTATTTGAGGTTATGAGTTGCCATTCGCTACTGGAATTGTCGCTGTAAAATCTAGCAAAGCTAGACCTTTTATATACAAAATTGTTGCTGGCTAGCAGCTTTGGAAACAGTATTTCGCTTCTGCGTAGCATGCTTACGAGAGTATCAACAGGGGTGGAATGTGTAGATTGTTAAGCGATGTGGGTACGGCAATGCTGTATTTGGTATGTGAACATTTTTAAATACTATTATTAAATATGTTGAACTTTTTGAACTTTTTTTTTTTAACATTTTAAATATTTTTTTTTTTAATCATATTAAATATTATTGAGCAATTATAAATAATACTAAGCTGTAAACATTTTTGACAACTGCTACATATATTGCTGACATACAGAATAGCTTTGCATGCATTGTTGTGCATTTGCATCAAGCAGTTTTTTTATTCTGGCTAGACTAGAGTGAAGTTCTGAGTGGTATTTTGAAAGCGCACGTGAGTGACTTGGTCGCGTGACATTCTTGGATAGATCATAAGTCCGACTATCTGCGAGTAGGTATGGAAAAGGATTTGTAGTTATACCACAGTTTGGTATTAAGAGAGATTTAGTCTAATAACATATCACACTATTAGTGTATAGTTTTTTGTACTGTAGAGGTTTGGGTAAAACCATGTTCTGGAACTCAAAGTGTTTAGCCATTTTGTTTCCCATAATTTGATTGCTATATAAGAGGAATGTTTGGCATGTGATAACATCTTGGTAATGAGTCTTGAAAAAGAGCAGTATTCATAACAGCACATTAGAAGTAACAACTCGAGTTTCTACTTGAACGTAAGCTCATCTCAGTGTAAGCTGCTAGGTACAATTCTATTAATAAGATGGTTGCGGTTATTATTATTGATATGGTAGCGGGTATTAGTAAAGATATGGTATCGGTTATTACTAAAGATATGGTAGCGCGGAGTTGGTCTTTTTCTAGGGGTTGCGTAAAACTGTCAAAACCGGTCATCCAGCCAAAACAACGTTTTCTGTGCGTTTCCAGCGTTTAAATAAGTTGTTTTGTAAACCACACTGCCACTCAAACTAAACAGAGCTGAAGCTGTGCATGTCTGAAATATCGACTCAAATGGCGGATCACGTGTTTGCCTTAGTCACGTGCTACTTTCTGATTAAGCATAAGTCGGGTTATTTCCAACTAGGTGCTAATAAAAAACAGCACACACTAAACCATTTTAGACGCAGCAATCACCAACTTCATATTTGAGATCCAAGCTGACACCACTGTAACTTTCCGGGTGCAATCAGACTAAATCAAACGGTTCAAAACGTGACGCTTATATCCGACAATTCTTTGCCACTGAACCATACCATAACAGGTATTTCAGGTCCAAAAAACACAAGCATGGATGTGTGAAATAATAAATGTTGCTGATAATGTTTGCTGGTTGATGGTTATTCTTCAGGCTGCAGGATTTTCGTAAAATAGCAAGACATTTTGTGTTTTATAAAAGGGACAAAGGAGGATAGCAATGTTGGGAGAGGAAATCATTAGAGAGAGTCTGGTGGGTTCTTTTTAGCCCCAGAAAGCAGCAGAAAAAATGGCAAAGCAGCAAGAAAAGGAAAAGACTTAAATAAAGCAGGAACAGCGGAAGAACAAGGGCAATTTCTGCACCAAACATAGCGCTACCATATTAACGCTACCATGTTAACCGCTACCATATACACGCTTCCAAAACGTCCACATTCGCTCCATACTCCAGCAAACATCATCGGAGTTAAGCTCTTTTTTTGCCGCTCCAAAACTTCACTTTTTTGGCGAGGCTGACGCCAGGCTCGTGATTACTCACCAAAACAGTACTCTGCGAAACAATAACAACAAAAAATCACCCACCAATCCAGCACAAATTACCACCTGACTTCTCAGCAATCCATCCTCACTCCTTTTATGTCAGCGTCTTA
Organism: Hanseniaspora lindneri; assembly: GCA_019649525.1. Taxonomy (NCBI): domain Eukaryota; kingdom Fungi; phylum Ascomycota; class Saccharomycetes; order Saccharomycodales; family Saccharomycodaceae; genus Hanseniaspora; species Hanseniaspora lindneri. Next base: position 23,096 of record JAFNJT010000033.1, read on the forward strand.
TCGCCGAAAATCGCCTTTTGGATGCCAGGAATGCAAACGAAAACGAATCAAATGCAGTAATATCACTCCCTCAGTCCAGCCAAATCACGCCCAGAAACCGTGTTTGAACTGTGTCAGAGCTGCTGAAATAAGGTCAGCTGACCTGAAATGCATATACCTGGATCTTGACGAGCAGAAGGAGCTACGGAAAATAAGGAAAATACTAAAGTCACGAGCCAAAATTACCAGGAATCGCGATTCTGGCGAGATTCAGCTTGACGATTATGTGATTATTAGAAGGTACATTCGGGGAAATGAGTCGCTTGAAAGTAGTGAACTGGAGAGTGGTGTTTTGATGAGTGAAAAAAACGAGATAATCAGTGAAGCAAATGGGCTGGTACGTGTTATTGAGAACGCAGTGGCAGATGTTGTTGCTGGTGATGATGATGATGCTGCTGCGGATATAAGGAATTCGGATATAAGAAATCCAGTTGCGGATATAAGCACATCGGATATAAGAAATCCAGTTGCGGATATAAGCACCTCGGACATAAAGAACTCAGTATCTGTTGCGGATATCGCGTCCCCAACCAGCAGTGTGCTGGTCAGCAACTGGAACTTCATGTTTGACGACATCCTCAATCTGATGAACACGATGGACAGTGTGGGTGACGATTTTGATATGCATGAATCGCTAGAGCAGGATGTTAGCGTGGATCCTTCCCTCCGCTGGAACAATCACGCCAATCACGTGCCGCTCACGTGGCAGACACTAGAACTGTTCTTCTCAAAATTCAAAATCGAATTGGATATTGACGATAACGATATCAACTACTTCAAGATTTTCTATGAAAAGATCACCTACTGGATATTTCCCTACCAGCTGATCGCAAAAAACAACATCATAAACAGAATATTCTTCAACTACATACTCTCCCGGCAAGATTTTGGTACATATGAAAGCAGCTCACTGAAATCTGACCCGCTTGTTTTAGGTATGCTATCTTTAGCAGCCAAATATCAGGAGACCATACTCAAAATAAAAGGCACATCTTCATCTGACAGTTCGCGCTACGCGGATCTTGCAATCACCCATTTGAACGACAAGATTCTTAAAATCACAAAGACGAAAGATGTCCATTTAGATGATTGTATTGGCTCATTGACAATAACAATCCTGCTGCTTGTGATATACAACTCTTCCCAAAACGGCAGTAACTGGAGAAGTCACCAGCGAGGCGCCAAAAACATTTATCTGAAGTATTTGAAAAACAAAAATAGTAATTCAAGACCGCTTTCAGTGGTAGAAAAGGATCTCCTGACCCTGTTTAAGCAGTGGTTTCCCACATTTGATCTTCTGGCTTCTTTTATGAGTGCTGAGAAAGGAACTCTGACCACCAAAGAGTACAACATGTATTTCAAAGAAAACGAAATGGACACCATAAACACTTCACTGGTTGCAAACAGTAATCATGAGAGCCAGTTTGGGTACAATGCTTTTCAGGGCTATGGGAACGTTTTGATGAAGCTTCTTGTCAAACTACTGGATTTTGTTGTTTTAGAGGACGAAAAAGAAGTTGATCTAGACTTTTTCTTCAGCATTATGGCAGACATTGATGAATGCAGAAAATACTCGTACAAGAAGAACTGCTATGGACTTCTGAATAAGGAAGAGCTGCAGTTCAACTCTGACGAGCACGGCATTGTTTCAGTGAATGGTGATACTTACAGTATCTTTGATATGACACATGCTTCCCACACCAACCTCGTTACTATCGTTTTTTTGCAAAGGCTCAATGACAAAAACAACAATTTTGTAGGCCTGATCAATAAAAACTTCATGGAATTGAAACAGCTCATCAGTTTCATGTTCAAAAAAGACTTTGAATACAAACAGGAGTTTGAAAGAGATCTTGCTGCGTTGCTCGAATCGCCTCACGACGTTGATCTTGAGACATTCACTGACAAATTAACTTTCCAGCGCTTGCTGCAGCCTGAACTGGTGGGCGATTTCAAGCTACTGATGTTCTTTTCAGCCATACAAATATATGCTACCTACCTGACTCGGGAAAAACCAGACTACTTTGAGGAACGGTGCAAATTGCTATGTTATTGTCAGTGCTTGTATCTGAACTGCGGAACCACGGGCTGCTTTACAAGTTTCAAGTACTTTATATCCATCTGGAGACAGTTTGACTCCCAGAAGGAGGATCTGGGCAGCGTCAACAAAAAGGGCCTCTACAACATGTCAGTTCCCTTTGTTTGAGTTCAACGTAGAGTTTACCACTAATGAATACAGTTCACCGCTAAAGAATTGAGTTTACCGCTAAAGAATTGAGTTTACCGCTAGAGAATAGAGTTTACCGCTAAAGAATTGAGTTCACAACTAATTAATAAAGTTTACCGCTAGAGAATAGAGTTTACCGCTAAGTAATAGAGTTCACCACTAATTAATAAAGTTTACCGCTAGAGAATAGAGTTTACCGCTAAGTAATAGAGTTCACCACTAATTAATAAAGTTTACACCATGATGAACAGCCTTTTCTGACCATAAAAAATAAACATTCCCAGCCAGTTAAAAGAAATCCGCTCTGCTGTCTTCCCGCAACATCTGCGCCAGTCTCTCCTGCTCCAGAGTCTTGTCGCTTTTTTCCTTCTGCAAGTCATAGATGTCATCATACTCCAGCACCTCTTTCCCGTCCCGTTTAACATACATCATCAAATCCTGCAGATCCTTCGACGGAATGTATTCGTTGTCCATTCTCACACTAGGGGCGCCCTGCAGCGTACGGATTTGCTCAAGAAGCCTTATTCGAGTGTCATTTAAAAAGCTTTTACTGTTCAGATCATTCAGTATGCTATCCCCAAGATTTGGGTACAAAGAATAGTCTGGTGAATAGTATTTTCTGAAAGGCAGATTGTCTGGAAGTTTTTCTTTTAATATTACATCATTCGCTATTCCTGTTTCATAACACCAGGCTCTGGAAACGTTGATTGGAGTGTATCCTCCCCCTCCAAGCAGAACGAGTGGAATGCCCAGAGACCTCACAAACTTTGCGCATTCACCATGGCCTTTCACTGTTAAATTGAAAGTTCCCAATCTATCGTATCCCAAAGAATCAGTACCGCATTGTAGAACAATGCACTCGGGGTTAAAGCTTTCCACCAGGGGTCCAATGATGCTTTTGAAGAGCTGTGTGTACTCAAAATCCTTTATTCCATCCATCAAAGGAACATTTAAGCAGTAATTCTTTCCTTTCGCCACACCAGTCTCCTCAAGTGCTCCTGTCATTGGAAAGAAATAACCTCCATATTTGTGAAAGGAGATTGTGAAGACTCTGTCGGTCATATAAAATGCTTCCTGAACTCCATCACCATGGTGGATGTCTATGTCAATATACAGGACTCTGGCGTGTGTCTTTAATAGCTCTAGAATACCGATAACAATATCGTTTAGATAGCAGAATCCGGATGGTTTGAACTTTTTTGCATGGTGCAATCCACCTGACCAGTTAATCGCTATGTCTGATCTCTGCTGTTTTATAGCATTAACTGCTGACAGCGTGGTGGATGTGTAATTCAGACAGTACTTGTAGAGCCCATGAAATATAGGACAGTCATTGTCATCAATGTCATTCTTGATGAGATATTTTTTATTCTCCTGGTCTGAATTGTCTGTCAGATTCTTCAGGAAATTCAAATACTCTATGGAGTGAAACTTGAGGATTTTGTTTTCAAGAATGTTTATGTTTTGATTTTTCTCTATATCCACTTCATAAAGGTCCATGATGTTGTGGAGCCCATATCCAGTAACCAGATGGTCTGTGAGCCTTAGTCTGAAGGGCTTCATCGGGTGAAATGGCCCGTAGTGGTAGTTTATTGTGTCGTTGTTCCTGTGGTAGGAAACTCTTCTTTTTGCACTTGAAACATTGAATTCAAAAAGTGGTATCGTGCTCTCAGTTTTTTCATCGTAGAAGAACGATTCCTGGTGCAGTACTGAGGATGTCATTCTTGTTGAAAAAGATAAAAGATGTTGGAACAGAAAATATAGTGTGTCTGAACGGTGCTGGCACTTTAAAATGGTTTCCTCAGGGTGGGATTGTTTTGGGACTGTTTCTGGCGGACAAGTTTGAAGTCAAAAGCAAAATCTGACTTACCAATTAAAAGGCGAAATATGTATCTTTGATGTGTAATTGGATTCCCAAATTCAAAACCAAAATATGTATCTTTGATGTGTAACTTCAACCTCAAAATCAAAGGCAAAATAAGTATGTTTAATGCGCAAGTGGATTCGCAAATTGAACTCTGTGTTTTGAGATCTGGCTGTGATGTTCGAGTCTTGTTGCTGCCAATAAAAATGGATTCTTAGCTAGAAATAAATAAATTGGATTAGTAGCTATAAATAAAAGAACTGGATTCTTTACTGAAACGTAATAATCTGGATCCTTGGTTAGAAATTAACAAAACCAATTCTTAACTAGATATTAATGTACTGGATTCTCAACTAGAAATTGATATAGTGGGTTCTTAGCTGAATATTAACACGCTGGCACGGACTGTATGTAGAATTATTGTCACTATTGTTGGTTAATGCTGTTGTGATTCTGAAAGCAACAGATTCAAAACTCAGCGAACAGAACGAAAAAATATTGCGACAAGCAAGATCATTAGAAGGAAACAGAATTGGAATTTTTTGTCGGATATAAAAACGCTTGTCTCACGTGAGTGGTCACGTGCAACTAGCGGAGTTAACTTCTTTAATACTGAGCTAACTCCGAGGATCGTGTTATTTTCTTGCCCTCCATGCGATGCTATTCAGTCTTATCTCTGGCCACCTGGAATCGCTGTGTGATTAATCGTGCTTGAGTTGCAGCCCCACCAAACTTGGTTTCTTCTTATCTGTTTTGATAAAATAAAACAGAAATATTGACAAAATAAAACAGAAATATTGATAGTATAAAAGGAGATATTCGTAGTATAAAAAAGAGTATTAACAATATAGATCAATAATATTAACACTACAAATCAAGAATATTGACAATATAGATCAATAATATTAACACTACACACAATAGAACCATATTAACGCTACAAACCAATAATATTAACAATAATACTAGAAGTATAAACCAATAGTATCAACAAAGCAATAATACTAATAGTATAGCCCAATAATATTAACACTACAAACCAATAACATCAACAATACAATAATATTAGCAGTATAGACCAGTAATATTGACAATACTAACCAATAATATTAGCAGTATAGACCAGTAATACTAACAATACAAACCAATAACGTCCACAATAATACTGATAATATAACCCAATAACATTAACAATAATACTGATAGTATAACCTAATAACGTCAACAATAATACTGACAGTATACCCCAATAACATCAACAATAATACTAATACTAACAGCAATGAAACAACACGAAGGTGGCAAGAACGAAGACGCGCTCTCGCACTACTACAACGACGTCAACATAAGACTTTTGACCTACCTGACAATGATATACGACAGCAAAAGAAACAAGTACAACCTGGACTATCTCTGCATATCGTATAACGAGTACTTCAGCAGCAAAGTAAGCGACGCACGCATAAGACAAGACTTGAATGTGCTTGCTGAGCACTATCTAGACGATGGAAGCATGGTGCTTGTAGAAAACGAGAACACCCTGATTATGAGCGATATCACAGACGCAAGGATTTTATTGGATAAGATTGTGAGTTACAGTAAAGGTGATGGTTTGGAGAGAAATACGAAGCGTCCAGAGGCCAAGAAAGCTGGTGCCAATGCCTCTGATTTTGATACATTTATGACTCTTCTCAATGGAAAAGACAGCAACAAACGCGACATCAGAAAGATAAACACATTGTTAGCAAATAAGACTGGTTTTTACTCTCTTTATAGGGAACGACTACAGCATAAGCATGAACACCAGAACTTCATTCCTGTTTGCACGGATGATGACAAGTACAAGCATTCAATGAAAATACTAAAGTATTATAATATTAACGCCAAAAAGAACGTAGACTGGACGAAATTCAAAAGCCAGCTGAGTAACGAAGAGATTGCCTGTTTCAGCACCAAGATTCATTTTCTGCCCATCATTATTAAAGGCGTTACTGATCTTCAGCTGGGCGATTGCTCCTATCTAGACACATGTCACAAATTTCATCAGAACACCAATAACTGTAAATACGTCCACTACTTTGAGTACAGGCCTGTCCAGGGGACAAATCCCCGCAAAAGAGAGCCCAGATTTGTTGAATTTGAGGAGTGTGAGAGTGATATTGACCCTTTGTTTACATTTAACCTTTCGAATTACAAGAAAACGCCTAGAAAACCTGTCCCTGTGAAATGCGACATACGGTACTATGACTTTGCCAAGCTCCAAAAGGAGAGTTTCAACGCCATCATCGCTGATCCTCCCTGGAACATTCACATGAATCTTCCCTATGGAACATGCAATGATCAGGAGCTATTCGATCTCCCTCTGCACAAGCTCCAGTGTCCAAAACGGAATAATTATTACAGCGTATTCGACAATGGTGACAGCAGCAGCAACAGGTTTCTTTATAAGCAGGGTGGCATCATGGCGTTATGGGTCACTGTGAGATCTATAAACCTGGGCAAACAGTTGCTTGTGGCCAATGGGTACAAAATAGTGAACGAGTTATCCTGGATAAAGATCAACCAGCTCTGCAGAACCATCGTCACGGGACGAACTGGCCACTGGTTGAACCATTCAAAAGAACACTTGCTCATAGGCTATAAGGGGAATGTAGACGATTGGTTGTTGCTGAGACAGCAAGATCTCGACTACATCGTTTCGCACACCAGAGAAACAAGCAGAAAACCTGATGAGCTGTATGCCATCATCGAAAGACTGTGTGGGGAGCATTCCAACAACCTCGAGCTTTTTGGCCGAGACAACAATCTGCGGGAAAGCTGGGTCACCCTCGGCAACCAGCTGGACTAGTGTGTTGTGTAGGGCGGAGTCTTTGAAGACAACCATTTAGACAGTGCTTGCTTTTGGAGAAAATCGAAGAGAAATGTTTGCGTTTGGAGAAACCATTTAGAAATGTATGCTGCTGTTAGAAAAGTGCTTGCTTTTGAAGACAACCATTTAGAGAAATGTTTGTTGTTGTCAGAACAAACCATTTAGAGAAACACATGCTTTTGTTAAAGAAATACTTGCTTTTGTTAAAGAAATACTTGCTTTTGTTAGAGCAAACCATTTGAGAAATACATGATGTTTTCAGAGCAAACAATTTAGAGAAATAACAACACCTTTTTGGAGAATACACGCAAATCGAGCTGACAGATATTTACCCCTTGACAGAAAAGATAAAACCGGCCCTTCAACCACACTTATCTGGTTCCTGGGATGGGGTGTTTGTCTTAATTTCCAACTGCACTAACTGTTTAGCGCTAAGATAATCACCCAAATACAACTTTGCACGTGACGTGTTCACTGTTTTTTTCCTCAGAGCCAGCCACCAATCTGATTGGTTCAATGTTTCTTATCTCCGGTAAATTTCAAGCATGATTTTCTTTTTTTTTTTCCTCTGCTTTTAAACTTCTCCTGCAGTGGCCTGTTTTTATTTTTTTTTTGCTGTTGATTTTTTTTTTATAGCACAGAAAATTTTTCTCAACTGTAACTACTCAATAAACATTTAAACAAACAATTAATCAACAAGCAGCCTGGATACAGCAACCAATCAAAACCTTTATCGAAATGTTCAGAGGTATTTCCAAATTCGCCGCCAAGAGATTCCAATCTCACGGTCACCACGCCACCCCAGAGCTATCTTTCAGAGCACCAAACTTATCCAAGGGTAAGGCTTTCTTAGAATATAACAAGCAAGTTTCCGAACACAGTGGTAAAACTGCCTCTTTGTGGTACAAAATCTCTCTTTTTGTTGCCTTCCCAGCCATCATTTTATGCTCCATCAACACCTGGAACATCGAAATGAAGCATGCTGAACACAGAGAACATTTGAGACATATTCCAGATGAAGAATGGCCAAGAAATAGAACCTACCAAAACGTCAGATACAAACCATTCTTCTGGGGTGATGGTGACAAGACTTTGTTCTGGAACGAGGGAATCAACAGAAACGTTTCCAAGGATTAAGCTGAGCATGCATGCAGTTAGATGATGATATTTTATACTATTCAATGATATTTGAAGGAAAGAAAAAACTTGATATACTGTTTGGTGCGAAACAGTGAGTTTTAGGTGATATATTTATGAATTCAGCGAATGAGCATTTTATATTTAAGCATTCAGCGAGTGAACATTGTGTAATTATGCATTCAGCCAATGAACATTGTATATTTATGCATTCAGCCAATGAACATTATATATTTATATGTTTCAACTTTTATATTACTGTTACTTGATTTTGGTGGCCTAAAAGGCATCAAGCCAGTATGTTGTGGAAAGTAGGAAGCTGGTGGGCAGAGATGTCAGTGATATAGGAAATAAAGATATCAATAATAGAGGGACTAGATATGTCAGTGCTATAGGAAGTAGATATTTCAATAATATAGCAAATAAAGATACCAATAATATAGCAAATAGAGATACCAATAATATAGGAGTAAAAATACCAATAATATAGGAGTAAAAATACCAATAATATAGGAGTAAAAATACCAATAATATAGGAGTAAAGATGCCAGTGATGCTTTTACGCCTACATGATTAAAATACTTTAAACGGCACTAAAAAAAGCCTCTAACTGTAGGGTTTACTTGATTACTTATTTTGAGGAGAAAATAAATAGATTGTTGGTGGCAGCAATAGCAACAGTGTCTTCTTTTGGATGCCATGAAAAATGCAAAATATTTTTTTTGAAGTCAATGTTATCATAAAGCTCCTCATCATCCATGTAAAAGAGCTTGCTATTATTGATGCTATTGTTACCCCAGAATCCAGGCATCATGTGTCTCAGTCTCTTATTGCCTTGGATTTCAGAGTTTCTGTTTCCAGAACCATGACTAGGATTGTTTTGTTGTTTGAAAGCGGATTTGTCGGCCTGTAAACATACTACATCAATGTCGTCTGGTTTCACGTATTTGATATACGAAACATTATCGACATCCATTTTGTCTGCTTCGTCTATATTGTTTTGAGTGTTGCTGAAAATAGTACTGTTGTCAAACGTATTCACAACGCTATCAGCTTCTCTGTTCCCACTGTCACCTTCACGGTAACAGCCATTGAAGTCTGAGCCGGGGAAAATCATAAAATGATTGTTATATGAACCAGTCATTACAGTTTTTGAGTCCTTAGCAAAACCAACCTCAAATTTATCAAAAATAGCATCGTTCTCATAGGTGTCAGACAACTTGTCGTTTAGATTTTCATGCACAGGAATCACCTTCAATGGCTTGTTATTCATGTTGATATCCCAAATCTTGACTGTGAGGTAGTCTCTGGAGGCAATGTATCTTCCATCAGGGGAAAATTTCACATCAGAGATGGATGAAGTTATTTCTGTGAAAAAGTTGTGTGTGATTGGATCAGAGTACTCCTCAAACAGCTGAGAATGGTTGTCACATAGAGAGTTGTTTCTCATATCGCAAAGCTTGATCGTCCCCTTTGACGACGCGTACATAAACAAATTACAGTGCTGCGGATGGAACTCTGCGGACGTGATCACCTCAGTTAACTCCTCCATGTTCACAGGTTTGATGTCAACTATGTTGAATGACTGGTCAGGTATATCATATGACCAGAGATTGATTCTGAGGTCGTCAGAGGATATAAACGTCTCACCATCACTGTTTGGAGATATGGAGTTTATGTGGTAGGTGTGCGCGTTGGCATAGATTCGTTTGGGCTGCGCTGCTATGATCTTGTCATGGTAGGACATCTTTGGGAGCAAAAGAGAATCTAGAGATAGCGGTGGTGAAAGCGGCACGTGCTTGTTCACGCTGTTGCTGAAGTGCGAGTTGTTGGTTCGGCTTAGTTGTCTCCTTAGAGCGTTGTTTCCCAGCCCATCTTCCCACCCGGATCTCTTCTCTATGTTGTTTTCCGAGACTAGCTTGATGTTTTTCTCGTGGATCTTCCATAGCTTGATGGTTTTGTCGTTGGTGGAGAGAATGAAGTGGGAGTTGTTGGTGGGTTTGCACCACTTGATCTTGTTTATCTTTTCCTCAATCTCGAGCGACTTCAGGTAGTCGAACTCAGCATCATGGGACTGAAACTCAGTGAGAAACTTGTATTCGCAGGAAGAAGACTGCATGGTTTTGTCCTCGCCAGTGGACGAGTTTCCCTTCTGCTCCTCGTCCATGATCACATCCTCGTGACCGCTTTTCTTGTCCTTGTTCCTCTCAAACAAAACCACTCTTCCTCCCTTGTCACCAGTGGCGAGAAAATCACCTGTCTTGTCGAACTCAACAGCAGTGATGATGTCTGCTTCAGTCACAACGACATCCTGCTTGTCGCCAAAACACTGGCTGAACTTGAAGTCGTAGAAGTCTTTTAACGTTGACATTTGTGGCTTGTTGTTGTATGTGCGTTTATTTGTGGCTTGTTGTTATATCTGCGTTTATTTGTGGTTCGCTATTTATACCTAAGTTTATCTGTGTTTCGCTCTTATATTTCTATCCCAATATTGGCATAACCTGCTCCAAAACACGCAAATGTTCCTAGCTACTTGTTTTCCCGTCAAATATGGTTATCCAAGTGTAAAATGTATCACCTGGGTGTGGAATGTTTAATGAAACAGGTGTGGCTACTTCAGTGCTTAAAACCCCGATCAGCAAAAGAAGACTCGCTTTGTGTGATGTGTGTTCTTGCTTGTGGTGAGTGTGGTGAAATAGTTATTCTAACTTCTTTTTGGTGTTGTGATTTCTATAACTATTTAATTGGTTATTTACTTAACTACTTCCTACTTATTCAGTTATTTACTTCTTACTTATTTAGTTATTTGTTATTTATTTAAGTACTTAATTGCTTAATTTTATCTATTTATTTAACTACTTAATGATTTAAATTACGTTATTACTATGTGTTTACAGTAATTAAGTGCCCCTTTTTTTCAAAACATCTATCCTCACATGAAGATTTATGATACTCAGAAAAGAGTATTTCTTGACGTCTGAGTATGTCTAACCAGAATTAAGGCAGAAACAAGTACCCAAAAGTAAATCAAACCACCGATGTTACACTAGGCATAAAAATTTTACTAGTAACCACGTAATTTTGATGGCAAAATCAAGGTAAGGGGAGTGTAGAAAGAAGCGAAAGAGGAAAAATTTTTCGTTAAGATATTTGACTGGCAACTAAAACATGGGATAAAAAAAATTTTAAAGGGAAAATAAATACGAGAAATCAAAATATTAATTCTGCTGGAAAAAAAAAACACAGAGACGAGAAAAGAGTTCCTAATTGGGAAAAGAATGCAGAATGGGATCGCTGGTCACGTGATTTGTTCAGTCACACAAGCGAGAGAATGAAAGGCTTGGGCACAAGAAAGTGGTAGTGTGCAAGGTGTTTCTGATCTGAGAGATGGTTTAAGAAGGAGATTCTTGGTGCACGGTTTGGAGCTGCTTAATGCTGAACCGCACGTGCCGTTTTTCTGACTGGATGCTGGATTTTTGGTCGCAGAATGTGAGTTAGAAGTCCCAGACGCGTAATTCAAGAACTCCCCACAGCAGACCTGTTTTTTCATCTGGATGAATAGAGTTTTTTCTTTTTTGAGGTGTTTTAAAGTGTATGGCAATGATGGCTGGGTGTTCCAATGAAGAGGCCGTTTTCTTGGGGTGATATTTGAGCTTTGATGGTCAGATCACGTGTAAAATCGTCCAATCCAGCATTTTATCAACAGGCACTGGACTTTCCATTTCATGCTTCCAAAATTATATAATCTTGCTCAAAACAGACGCTTGAAATAATGCACTGTTATGCAGAAGAATGTTGCAACTTTCATTTCTGTGATTTGATTGTTTACGAAGGATATTATACAGAAATATAGGTATGTTGGTTTAATCAAATCAAGTGTAAACATTTTGAAATTTTATTTTTTAAATATTAGTCACGTGGACACTGCCTAATTTTTTTTTTTTTTTTTTTTTTACTTACTTTCAAATTCACCATCCTGTTATTGGCACCCAGAAAAGCACTAACACTGAAGATCAAACCACTGTTTACAACCCCCAATTCAGCTTTAATTTATTTATTTTTGTATTCGTTTATTTTAGTTCGCGTCTGTTATTTTATAAATATAAATTGAAATGTATATATCAGTTTACTTATAAAGCAGCGGCAGCAGCAGCATCAGCAGAAACCTTGTCACCACCTCTGTTGAATCTTGGTCTTCTTGGTGGAGCTCTGATCTTTCTGTTTTCTCTGGATCTGACTCTGACAATTCTGGCGTGGATAGCACAGGAAACACAGTAGTGGTTCTTGACATAAGTCTTTGGTAAAGCGTATTCGTTGTAAACGGAAGCTTCAGATAAATCTCTGATGGCAGCGTTTTCAACAATGTTCTTGATTTGAACTCTCTTGATAGCCTTATCCTTTGGAACAGACTTAGAACAGTTCATACATCTGACAGGCTTGACGTGACCTCTACCCTTTTTGTTTCTACCGTTGGAAGCTCTCTTTTTTGGCATGCTGTTTAACAATAATAAGTTTTGTTTCTTTTATTTTAAAATAAAAATAATAATTTGTTAGTAAATTTTTTGTTCATGTTTGATCCTTTGTGCCGACTTTTTTCAATTGGAGGATGGATCTGAGGAGCATGCATATTTCCATTATGCCAGTTTCAATCTCTCAACTAGTATATGATATTTCATCCAAGCAATCGTATCTTCAGCAATTTAGTGCACACAAACTTCTGGTTTCTACGCCACATTTCATCTCAGTATTTCATTCACTACCACTACACTCAATTATTTCTATCTTTCACCTGTTCAACATCAATAATCTACACCTTGCTCTTGCATATCGATTTTTAACTGCACAGTTACGGTTATCCCACAGAGTTGTGCCAAATTCAATTTAAAAAAGTCGTGCTTAACATTCCCACATCAAATTTCATTATTTACATACCTGTATTATAGATTTATGTGGTTTTTCCTTACTTTTCTATACTATATTTTCAGTATTTGCTATAAAATTTCATTAGTAGCCATACGTTTCACTGCTTGAACCTTGCATTCAGTATTAGTTTTTTTGAGCCCATACACATTGTCGTCGAAATATTCAGATTTTTTTTTTTTTTTAGTAGAAAATAAAAAAAATTAAAAAAAAAACGACCAAATTTGTTTTTTTTTACTCTAAATTTTTTTTAGGCTAAAATATCAAAAAAAATTGTTTTGTAACAAAAAATAACCGCTGGTCTCAGACGGAGAACCGAAATGAGATTTCCATAAAATGAATTTTAATCAAACCGTTGAGATGATTAATGATTAGTGATAATAGAAAAACAAGTGTAAATGATAATTCGTTCAAAAAATTGTAAATAATAATTCGTTCGAAAAAGTGTAAATGATAATTCGTTCAAACAAGTGTAAATGATAATTCGTTCAAACAAGTGTAAATGATAAATCGTTCAAACAAGTGTAAATGGCGTCTTGTTTTTGAAAGACATGGGTCGTGATTTTTTGAGAATAAATAACATTTTTTATGCTAAAATGGTAAAAACCACACTCAAAGTATGCTTTTTTATTTCTTTTCTTGGCTCTTTATCTTCCTTTTGCTGTTTTCGTTTTGGTTTACTTTCATATGAATATATAATATATGAACTTAAAAATGAAATAAGAACATAATTATGGTAATAAATATCTTGCCATCAAATTAAAATGAACAGTAACGTCTCTGGATTTTTAATTTGCGTCGATTCGAGTCAACTTATTGCAGGCTGCTTCGTATAGCTTTGTGAATATTAGTAGCAGGGAGCCTGAATACTTTTATAAAACTTTATAGCAAGCAAAAAATAATCCTTCCCTGAAAATATGGTTCGTTTACCTTAGTTTTACTTCTTTCAGTAGAGATTGCTTTTCTTGCTTTGTTATCCTATTAGTGCTTCATATAATTAACAAAAAGGAATATTTAATAATAGCTCTTTTTTATGAACAAAAAAAATCATTTCATCGTTTTATGTTTAACTCATTTAGTGGGTGTGAGCACCGTTACCAACAATCTTGGAAACCTTGTAACATTGACCACATTCTGGACATCTAGAAACCTTTTCAGTGGTTGGTCTCAAGTAAATAAGTTCGTGAACGTTCTTACCTTCAATACCACCACATCCAACAAATCTGTAGTCATCGTATGATAAAACTGGAATTGGGTCTTCTGGTGTACCTATTCTGTTTGGAGTGGAAGATCCTAAATCGAAAATATCAATACCGGCCATCTTACCTAATAATTCCAATCTGGCTACACCAGTGGCTTGATCGTATTCAGTTGGAACTTCTCCTTCTTTTGGACCCTTACCGAATAAGTCTTCAGTAGATTTGACGTCGTAGATGGTTTGCTCATAACCAGCTTCAGTCATGGCTTTTTTATATTCTTCAATCTTTTCTAATCTTTCTTTTTTACCTTCAGAAAAGACTTCAGTCTTCTTTGGGACAGATTGTAACTTGGTGGAAGAAACAGCAAAAGATCTGGTTGAAGATCTCAAAAAAGATCTAGCTAAGTTGACTCTGGACAACATTGTATTCGGTTATATATGTTTTTGGGTTGTAAAATGTATACAGTTTGACACGGTATTGCTTTATTTTTACTTCTTTTATTGTTGTTAACGTGTATTTGTAATATTTATATGAAAAATTTTCATGCTTTTACCAAAAACAGAACTAAGGTAAAAGTAGTGAAAAAAAAAAAAAAAATAAAGAAAAAAAAAAACAGGAGGTTTCGGAAATAAGATTTTCATAAGATATTAACAATTAACAAGTGAAAAATCTCATTGGTTTGCAGTCACGTGTGCATATACTAAATCATTTGTGAAATTGTTTAATTAAATGGTTCAATTAATTAAACTGCAACAAACACCTTTTATTTCTTCAAAAAAAACGACAAAATTTGCATAATCAATTTTCAACATATATAATCACCGCACAAACGGTAGCTTATTTTACTTTTTCAATGTCTTTTTAATCAATTCTAAACAAAATTCACTAGATCTATTGTATACCTCAAAAGTAGAAGACCCGATGTGTGGGGTGATGGTGGAGTTTGCAGTGGTCAAGTCATCGCATTCTCTAGTCAGCATAGGCTCAGCATAAAAAACATCCAAGCCAACATGTCTAATCTTGGATTTAATGAAATTGTTTGGAATATTTTGCCAATCAATCAGCATACCTCTGCCGAGATTGATGATAGACAAGTGGTTTAAGTTGCCCTTCTCATATCTAGAGCAGTTCAATAAGAATTGTTCATCAATGATATGCTTTGTCTGGGGGGACAAAGGTAAACATAGGATTATGCAATCAAATTGAGAAAGATCTTCAGTCCATTGTCCCCATGGATAGAAGTTATATGCTTCAAAGTCCTTTTCTGCTGTGTTTTTACCGGATCTTGTGGAGTAGTACACATCCATAGACAGCCCGTATTTCAATTTTTTGGCCAGCGATTGGCCTATTTTTCCAAAACCCAGTATCAAAGCCTTCTTGTGCATTGGCGAGTATGTGTACATGTACTCTAAAACATCAATTTTTGGCTTTTTTTCAGTTTCTGGCTTTTCTTCAGATTTGGTCACACCAGTTTCTGACTTTTCTTCAGTTTTGGCAGCACCAGTTTCGTCAAGGATCTTTAGCTCATGGCCGAAACAAAACTTTAGCTCGTCTTCAGCATCCCCTCTTAGATATCCTCTTGTAGCTTCTGAATGGACTATTTCCCTTAGTTTGTTCTGCTGATAAGAAAACTTTCTAAATGCTTCCAGTACATGGAACATTCCACAATCAGCCACATCATTGGCTACATAAAGTTCAGAATCGTCATAGTTTTCAACAACACAGCCGTAATTTTTTGTCAGATATTCGACAGGAAGATTATTGATACCTCTGCTGCACAATGTCACAACTTTTAGGTACTTGAGCTGGTCAGTTTCCTCAACCATTTTCTCAGTCAGTCCATGTGGTAAATGAACAAATCCTGAATATCCCAGGTACAATGCTTCAAGTTTATATTTAGTTGTTGGGTAAAAGTTTGTTTTCACGTAGTCTAAAAACGTTTTTTCTTGTTCCTCTCCTGTTTTTCCCTTTTTGGCAAATCTGAAGTTGAAAATCTTGTAGTCTCGTTCCAGTTCATGGAATATATCCGTTTGAACTGGTTCATTAAAGAATAATATAGCACTGGTAGGGTTGTCCGCAACTGACATTTTTATACAGCAAAGTCTGCTTTGGAATATTTCACTCTCTATTTTTGTTATTTTTTTTTTGGCAGAATTTGATATTATCAAGCATGTTGATTGAACTTTATATACTAAAGCAAAACATATCTCCCTTTGTTTTTGATGTCCCCCTTGTTTAATTTAACGTGATTTTTAAAGCCCTTGCTAATGTTTCGGACTTTTTCCCTGCAAATGATAGAATTAGAGGTGGTGGTCACGTGACTTGAACAGCCTGGACACATTAACACTGTGAAATTAGTAATTCTACCACTATTATATTAATCAATAAATAGTTCACGTCGTCGATTCTTGAAAATATTTGGTTCCTAAATAAATCTGAGTATCTGATACCATAGAATCATTACATTATATCCGTATCCAGCTGCAATACATCCGAGGCGCTTTGCAACAAAGAAAATTCACCAGTGGTGAACTCAAACAGCAAAATAAGGGCTTCCTCCGAGCATAGAATATTGAACATACCTCTTGAAATACTTCTACGCAAAAAATAAGCAAAGTAACCAAATAGATGAATCATCATTAGCCCCTTTAAACGCACCTATTTTCTACCAGAAACAGATCTATATCTGGCAGCCATTGCTTTTAATGTTGCATGTGACCTGAGCTGTCTGCAGTGATGCACGTGACAACTCTTATTTTTTTGCCTTTTTTTCCTGCTGATTTAGTCCTAATCTGGGTGAAGAAACTGTGTTAGATCTGCTGCGCACCACAGTTTTGTTACCCAGCGAGCATGAAAGTCCGACAAGTATATCCTCACCAATCAGCCGTTTCATAGTCACAAACGAGCAATAAAGTTTCAGGGGAGCGGTGCTAAAAAGGCAACAGTGCACATATTGTGTGGTTTGCTTGACACAAATGACTCAGAAGCGCCACTAACAGGAGCATATTCGGCTTTAAAATGTTATCTGCAGTCAAAAATGACTTGATCGTGCAGACAAGTAACACAGTTTTCAGCCTTTCCTATTTGGGCAAATGCGCAAAGCATCGAAGCGATAATAATTTGTTCAATCACATCTATTTATATACACAATTTTAATCAGTTATTTATTTATATAAACAAATCAATTCAGTTAACTTATATAAACAAATTAATTAATTCATTTATTTAAATATAAACAGTTTTTTTAACTTGTTTGTTTAAGTGGTTAGTACATCCAATTTTTTCTTTTCTAACTAGAAACAAAATAAAAACCAATAAACAACTGCAAAGCTATTACTTTTTAGCTGTAAGCAACACTACCTGCCATAATGTCTAACTTCCATAAATCAACCAACATAATTAACTTAAACGACATAAACAAGGACTTGTATGGCAGCAGCAACCCGCCCTTGTACCAAACAACCACCTTTAAACAGATATCTGAGGATGAGTTTCAGTTTGGTCAGTGCCCGGACTTGACTACTTTGAACAACTATGACTACACAAGAAGTGGAAATCCCACAAGAACAGTTTTGCAGGACCAGGTAGGAAAACTTTACAATACAACGGGCGACAAAGTGTTTGCTGTGAGCTCAGGAATGTCAGCACTACAGGTTATAATTCAGGCCACAATTTTATCCAACATCAAGCCAGAATCGAATAAAACAAAGCCTGTAGTTTTGATGGGGGATGACATATATGGAGGAACCCAAAGACTTGTGAAATTTTTGTCGAACTTTGTAGAGATAGTTCATTTGAATGCTTCCAACACGGACTTACTTTTAGCTACAGCCAAACAGTATGCTGGCAGATTAGTAGCTGCTATTTTAGAGTCACCATCCAACCCTCTTCTCCAGGTTGTTAATATACCTTTAATTGCTCGTGAACTCAAAAAGATTGACTCAAATATCTTGTTAATCGTGGATAATTCGATGATGAGTGGATTAAACTGCAATCCATTGGAGTTTGGCACAGATATTGTTTACGAATCAGGAACAAAGTATTTAAACGGCCACCATGACTTGATGGCTGGTTTAATTGTATGCAAGAATAAAAAACTCAGTGATGCTCTATACTTTGTTATCAACTCCACCGGCAATGGACTCTCTCCCTTTGACAGCTGGTTGTTGATAAGGGGGTTGAAAACATTGGAAATAAGACTATTTAAACAGCAGTACAATGCTGTTATCATTGCCAAGTGGCTAAAAACCAAATGCAACATTGATGTGGTGAGGTACATAGGATTGAAGGACTACCACAGTGATTATGAACTTCATAAAAGCTTCAACAAGGGAACCGGATCAGTGATATCCTTTCAGACAGGAAACTTGAGCTTAAGCGAAAAGATTGTTTTCAGCAAAGCATTGAACATCTTCAATGTAACTGTCTCTTTTGGTTGCATCAACAGTTTGATTTCTCTTCCATGCAAAATGTCGCATGCTTCCATTGATGAGGAAACTAGAAAAGAAAGAGAGTTTCCCGAAGATCTTATAAGATTGTCAATAGGGATCGAGGATGTTGAGGATTTGTGTGCTGATCTTTTGCAGGCGTTTGTTGATGCTGGTTTGCTCAAACTAGTTGACAACGGAACCAATATTTTGAATCTCTTGAACGGCAAGAAGGCCCCAAACACAGTTTTTGACGAGGACGCCGTCAGATTGCCGTCCATCTACGACATCATTGAGACTACTAGCAATAAACCAAAACGCTCTGGATTGCAATCTAAGCTATAAAACGAGGTTTAAAAAAACAAAAACGAACCCCTCTGGATTGCAATCGAATTTATAAAACGAGATTTAAAAAAGCAATCAGAAAAAACTGCATAAGGTGGAAGGCTGTTGTTATTTCAAATGACGCACTTTCAAGTTTCCCTGTTCCACTACCCAAAAAACATATATTCAACAGAAGTCATCTGTTTATTTTATTGCCAAAAATAACTTTCCCCCAGCAAAAACATCTGTTCCTTCTTTTTTACCCAACAAACATCTGTTTCCTTCTTTTTTTACCCAACAAACATACGTAGTTTTTTTTTTTTTAACCCAGCAAACACATCTGTTTGTTTCTTTTTATTATTATATCTGACCAAGCATATTTTTTTTTCGTTCTTTTTTTTTTTTTTTTTTTTTGGCAACAAACATAAATGTTTGTTGCTTTTTATTATTGTTATTTTGTCTAAACAAGCATATCTTCCTTAATTCCGTTTTTTTTTGCTTCACTAATCTTCTCTCTTTTACTTTATATGTCTCCAGAAACCTTTATTTTGTTTCCAAAAAGCATCCCTGAAGCGTTTCTTCCATGCTTCTTTTTAACCCCCAAACGCGTTAAAGTCCTGGGATTTAAAAAAGGAGTTGCTTGTTGGTCCCTTGTGTGGAATTACCCCTCGAAATAAAGTTTAAAAATGCTAGTAGGAGTTAAAAGGTTTATTTTGGTGACGACAAAAAGCCAAAAAAAAAAAAAAAAAAAAAAGCAAAAAAAAAAAAAAGCCGTTAAGACTAGCAATTAAATAAACTGTCTTTTTTTCACTCTTCAACGTTGCTCTAATTCACAAACAAGTAATTGCAAAGACCTTTCACAACAAAAACTGCGTAATCCATTCACACGTATAATCAGAAACAGCATAATCCATTCACACGTATAATCAAAAACAGCAATACAACGGTTATTTTTAAACATAATCCTCATTTTTCAGAAACAATCAGGTGGCTACTTTGCAAGGACACTATACTGCACTTTGCTGAAACATAATATTTTACTGAAATACTGCACTTCACTGACACATAGTACTTTCCTGATTAATAGAATATTTGATTGAACTACAGTACTTCACTGAAATATAGAACTGTACTGAACTATAGCACTTCACTGAAATACAGTACTTTATTGAAATATACTATTTTTACTGAAATATACTATTTTACTGAAATACATCGCCTTACTGAAACACTACAGGCAACAAATATCGGCCTAAACAGTCAAGAAAACCAAAATCCTTGCCTGTACTGCAGAAACACCCTTCTGCTGGAAAGGCGTGATTGAGAAGCAAATACATCTATTCTCAGATGCAGCCAAATGACAGAGACAGGAGTGAATATTTCGAGAACCCAGAGAGTCTGTATTCCTCTTACGGGCAGCAGCTCAACCAGTTTATGAATTTGAGTGAAACAGACGCCAACCAGCAACTCAGCAATGTTTCTTCCCACTTCAAAGACAACAATAATTCATCCAGGAACAACAACGATCCAATGAGCTACCACCTCTACGATGACTACGACTTTAATTATTATCTGGATGATATTGGAAAGAGCCACGTTGATTACCCGGCTCAACAGAACGGTTCGGCCAACCTAGGAACCCAAACGAGTATCAGCAGTGACAACAGAAGAAATATCAGCAGTGAGAACAGAAATAATATTGGGACTGAGAACAGAAATAATATTGGGATTGAGAACAGAAATAATATTGGGATTCATAACAGAAATAATATTGGGACTGAGAACAGAATAAATGGTGTTGTGAACATTCCCTATCAGCAGCCACAGTCACATGACGCAAACTCAGTTGATGTTAATAGAAATATAAGTAACACTGCAGCCGCTGAAACCGCACCCAATTTGGCTAGAAACAACAGTTTCCTGAATCGGCAGCAGCAACTTGCAGTGGCGCAGCAGTATTATTTGCACCAACTGCAGCACCAGCGAGACGAGTACGAACAACTTCAAAGAACTAATATGCCGTTTTCGTCCGTTGCATCTGGCGCTGGTAATCAAATGGCTCTGGATGGTTTTAAAGAAGGTGCGGACTTAATGTTTGAGAAGGGAACTGGTCCAGATGAAGGGCATATAATGGTATCTGCAGTTTCTCCAGATGAACGCAGAATCTCCGACAGCCGTGGGGGTTTGCTTTACAGCAACAGTTCCTCTGCATCAGAATCAGCGGATACATCAGGAATTGGTGTATATTTATCTGAGGTGAACGGTGAGTTTTACATTGTAGATGCAAACGGAAACCCGTTGTTACCTTCACTGAATGGAGACGAAAAAGCCGATATTGATGATAGTGATAAGTTTGTTGATGATGACGAGAAGGAACTTGGAATACTGCTCATAAATCTGCTTAATACGGCAGCTGAAAATGAGAAAGTGCAGTACTATCTCGACAATTCATACCAAAATCAGCTTGATGTTGCGATGGAAGATGACGAGGATTTGGACAATGATTACACCAGCAACTACGATAGACTCAATCTAAACCACGAGCACACTACGCGAGTCCGATCAGAACAATTGAAGCTGCAGCAAGAACAGGCTACTACTAGAATCAGGGAACTTTTGAAAATAAATCCAAAGCTACAGACAAATCCGAAAACTAGAATAGAACTGGAAAAACTCCCCGAGCACTTGAAGAAACAGATTATAAAAGATAAAAGGGAAAGGGAGATTGACGCCAAGTACATTGAGCTCTCTGAAAAGCATAATTTCAATCCTGTTCAACTGAGGATTCTTCAGAACCATTTGACGTCTTACCGCGCCTCATCCATCAACAGAAATGTTGTCTCGCTGGTAAACCAATACAATTATCCTGGAGCTAAGAACTCAAACTACTATAAGCAGAGCTTAAAAAACCAGGACAGCAAAAAAAGCAAATATAAAGCCATTCTGAAAAAGTTTCAGCTACACCAATCAAATGAAACTGCCTCTTTAGAAGAGGAGACTGCTAAGATCCAAAAGAATATAACCCATCTCAATGACATGATCATTACTAGTCAGCAGAATGCTATTGAGCAGATTCGGTTTTACACAGATATTGTTAACGCTAACTGTACTGAAGAGCAGCTGAAACAACTCTATATTCAGTCCCAGGGAGAACAGCAGAATCTTATCAAATCATTTATTGAAGTCATGCAACAGCAAAGGTTAGAAAACCCATATTTGCTAACTTCTAGCGGTGTTAATACGGATCCTCTGCACTCTAAAATACAAGAAACTCTTATTGGTGAGCAGATGAGACAGCAAGAAATGATCAAGGAACAGCAGCAGAATTTGTTGAATCTACAGGCGATGTATGAGCGCGGTCAGCGATTTTTAAGTACAGACCAGCAGTCGGAAAACATTATGGATGTTTTAAACAGAAAGCAGCACTCAAAGAATATCATTCTTGATGAAAATGCACCTGCTTCCTTCCATGTTTACAAGTCCTATAAATCTAAAAAACCTAAAAGCAATAAATCGTTATCCCCTGCAGCGTCTAAAAACAGTGCAACTAGTTCAAATGTTTTAAACACATCACGAGTACCTGATCCTCAGGGCAATTACGGTTATATGAATGTTTTGTCTTCACAATCATCTGCAACTACTTCTGCTGCAGTAGCCCGGCTACCTGCAGGAACTCCTTCCTCCATAATGTCGCCTACCACAATCGAAAGAACAATCACCCCACTATCTAGTTCAAACAATGTTTCTGTAAGTTTATCAGGATCTCCCTCTATCCATACTGGTCCAAAAACTAGAGGAAGAAAGCCAACAAAAAAGACAGATTCTAATTTTACATGTCCTTATTGTTATGCCCCCGGTAGCAATCTTGATTCTTTTGACATAAACAATATAAAGCCTGATTCTCTAAATCCTGCCTTTGTAAACACTGCTGGGAAATACATCAGTTTCAATAGGAAAGACCACTTGGTTCGGCACATCAATTCCGTTCACATGAAGATAAAACCTCATTTGTGCTTAAAGTGCGGGAAAAGTTTCGCTAGAACAGACAATCTCAAAAACCATACTCTTTCCTGCAAACAGTAGTTCTCTATTGGTTGTAGAAAATAAATGTGTAATTTGTGGTATATATTTCATTTAAAAAAGGCTATGTTTATCTGTAATTCTATTTAGAATCAGCTGCTTTTAGAAGTGGTGCTTTGGAAAATTTTGTCTTCTATCAAGAAAAACAAGGTTATGCAGGTGATGTATTTTTTGGCCCATGCAGCGTATCCCTTTTTGTCCCTACACTCTGTATTAATATTAGTACTATTTCCTTTTCGGTAACGCGATCTACTTGCTTTTCATTTTGATCACCATAATTTCCAATTTTATTTTTTAAATTACATATAATTTCTCAGCTTTTGCAATAAATAAGGTTTTTTCGTTTTTACTTAGCCTGGTTTATAATGATAATCAAAATCTAGCTTCTCACACTGTAAAGTCTGTTTAAACAGCTTTATTATCATGTCTTTCCTTCTAAAAAATGTCTTGCTTGAAAATATTTTGCAGGTACCAGTCAAAGAAATTTACCTGCTGAGTAATAATTACTTATTCCACTCTTCTTAGACAATAATTTATTACATCTTAGCACTAAACCTAGCAACTTTAAACAGTTCTAGTTTGCTTTTGTTATAATTATAAATCACGAGACTCCCATAGTAGTCATGTGCCAACCGAAATTTCAGGGTTTATAAACGTTCGGGACAAAAATTTAATTAAAAAAGTTTCAGTTCTTTTGACATATCTTTAGCCAAAGATTTGATGCATCAAACCTAGTGAGCAAGCTAGTCAGAAACTGTTCTGTTTAAAAAAGTATCTGATGCTATAGCAATTTTGAAAACACCATGAAGTTTTCCGAGCACTTAAAAGAAACACGAATACCAGAATGGGAAGATAAGTATATTGATTATAAGGCAGGAAAAAAACTCATCAAAAAATACCAAGAGTTGAGTCTCCAAGATGAGGATTTTGATATTCAAAGAGAGTTTGTTCAGAATTGGCTGTTGAATCAGCAATACAAAAAGTGTGAAAATTTCTACTTGCAAGAGGTCAATGCTTTGCTGGGTGAGCAACCTTTTTCAGGAAATGAAACATTCTCATCAGATGATGAGACTGGCAATGACAAAAATCAATTTCTCGAAACATTTTTCATAAAACAACAAAAATCTAGTGTTGGATCAATTCTTTTACAAATCAAAATATATATTTTGATGATGAAAGAAAGAGAGGACTATATGAATTTCTATAATATGAAACGTGAGAACGCATATGGATCAACTGATAATGGAAGTGAAGATATATTGTTTTCAGAAACCATAGACGCAAACAACATTAATCGGTATAAAATATCATTTAAAAAGAAGTTGTTGAGATGGTTAATTAAATATGATATTTTACCATCACTCCCAACTCTTGATAATTTTGAATATTTCAGAAACAAAAAACAAAAAAGTAAACAGTCAGGAAAAAGCAGACGTAATCTATCATATTTGAATGTTAACGATATAAATTCCATTAATTTGATAGACGACGAGGACTTAGATAATAACCCAAACACAAATATAATGAGTATAAAGACGGAATGGATCTGGAATTGGGAAAAGATCAATAAACTATTGTCAGATTCAACCTATGAGCTGATTGCTTTACTTCAAAAGCTAGAAATGTATAGAAATACGAATATTCAGGCGATTATTAAAATAATGAAAAAATTTGACAAAAGATTAGGAACTAGTGAATCTTCTAATGTTAAAAGTTTTTTGATCAATAATTCTTTAATGTGCAATGATCTGCTGATGGAAAAATTTGATGAAGGTCACAGTACTTTACTAGAAGAAAGCAAGCCAGCTAGCCAGTCAAAGTTTAGTTCAAAACTTCATGAAGCAATTAATATTTTATCTTACCATTACTCAACCACCTTGTCTACTGACAAACAGGATTCTAAAAAAAGAAAGATTTTTTTGAAGCAAAGTAACAGCATTATGAACAACCAGCTCAGCGAGTTTATGGTCCAAAAATTCAACTTGACATTTAAAGAGCTGTTTATATCAGGAGTCCAAATTGGTCTTTCTGTTGCAATAATAGTTAAAATGTTGCATTATGGTCTCAGTATTGAATCTGTCAAATCGCTCCAGCACCAAATATTGCTACCTGTTTGGGGAGGTTTTTACTTGATTATTCTAATGGCCTTAATGTATCAGCTGAACTGTTATATCTGGTTTTATTACAAAATTAACTACAGATTTATTATGTTTGGTGAAATTAAGCCTTTGAAACTAAGTCAGTTTGGTGTACTGACAAATTTTTACAATGATTTCAGCAACACGGATATTTCAAGAAACTTATTGCTGATATCCCTTATTTTGCTATGCTGTTGTTTGCTTTCACTAGGATCTCTAAGTAAAAGTGGTAGGTTAGAGCCTTATTGCAGTATTTTTATGTTTTTTATTCTGCCATTAGTTTTCAAAAAACCCGATTTCATCTACCCATTTTTAGAAAAGAAAAAAGACAGTGACGATTTGGAATCTGCTAACAGACACGCAACAATGTGGTTGCTGACTCCTTTTATAAGACTTTTTAGTGCATTCTGGTTTCCTGTTGAGTTTTCAGATTTCTTTTTAGGTGATATTTTGTGTTCATTGGGATACTCATTTACTAATTTGTTTTTAATCTACTGTTATGATTATTGTAGAAAGAAAGATGATTACTCGCAATGTTCTTCCTCAAAGTCTTACACTATGGGTGTACTGTCAGCCATTCCTAATTGGCTTAGAGCTCTACAGTGTTTTCGAAGATTTCTAGATTCTGGTGACTGGTTTCCACATATTCCTAATGGCTTTAAATATCTTTTAGGTGTACTTTACAATCTGGGATTGATGTTATACAGATTAAATCCTAGACACGAAAGAATTAAATATGGATTTATTGTTATGGCGGTTGTCAATTCATTTGCAACAGCCATTTGGGATGTGCTTATAGACTTTAGTTTATTACAATCCTGGGAAAAAGATACTTTTGGCTTAAGAAAAACACTGCTTTTATGTAAAAGCAAAAACTGGGAGACACACAAGTATGATTCATGGAAGGAGAAATCTTTCTATTATTTTGCAATAGTTGAAGATTTTGTTTTGAGATTCAATTGGGTAGTCTACTTTATATTTCCTAGTCACATTCAGCAAAATGCAATGACATCCATTTTTATAGCATTTATGGAATTATTTAGACGTTTCATTTGGATCATTATTAGAATTGAGAATTTGCAAGTTATTAATATCACATTATACAATGTTAGCATTGATCATATGAAACTTCCATACCAAATTGGCTTCCATAATAATGAAACCGCTTCTGCTGGTGAGGAGCCTTATAGTAGTGCCTATAATGTTGCAAATTCAGTCTCAGATTTCGAAACATTTGCTGACATTCAAGAACAGCTATCTTTGATGGAAGAAGTTACTAGGTACTACTCTAATAACCCTTCCATACTAAAAGCTACAGGCTCTGTTATAAATGATAGTAACTCTTTGGCATCGTCAATTCTTGTGCCAAAAAGATTTAGAAGAGCCAGTTCTGCTTTGAACATGCTTCATAACAGTATATCATATGCGCACTCACAAGATTTTCAAAAACCTAAACCTAGAAAAGGTGTTGTTAAAAGGGAATTATTGAGAGGTAATGGTTTTGATTATGATGATGAGGACGATGATGATTCTGACAGAAGAACTATACACAACGGAATACTATTGAAAAAAAATAACTCGTCTTACATGAAGTTGAACAATAGTACACAAGCTAGGAGATTGACAGAATTAGATTCGCAATCTGACTAAAACGCATTTGTTAATATATAATCAAGGAAGCAAATTGAAAATGTATGTACTGCTTCTTTAAATGTATTTACTGCTTCTGTAAATATATATACTGCTTCTTTAATTTTTTTCTGATTAGCAACTGTGATCAAACAGCAAAATGCTGCACCTTCATGTAGCTTGGCAAATTCCACCTTCTATAAATGGTTCTGATGATCCACACCGGTAGAATGCTTAATGCAATTATGAATATCAATTCTGGGAAAAATTGAAAGGAAGAAACATATGATAAGTCAAAGTACTCATACAAAAATGGAACTGAAAGAATGAAAAATAGGAAAGTGCTGACTTGAGAATAGGTCATTATCCTTTGCCATGTTCTTATTTCTAGCCCTGCCATAATCATTTCATTCAAAACCAAGGTTATAAAGCTTATTGCTACCATTTTAGTGAAATCATAGTTGTTTAAACTAGTGAATTTTTGAGAGATTCCCTGGATAATAATACCTTGGTATAAAGACAAGAAACACCAGCCATAAAATGTTCTGCTATTTAATGATTTTCCCAATATCAAATCCTGATACAACTCAGGATACAAGTTGCAGAGATTGTATGTAATATCAAAATCAAATGCCAAAGAGAACACCGGCAGCATAGTATAACAAGTAGAGTATCCCACCATTAAAAACCCTTGGTATAATGCCAATGGCTCAAATTTGGAGCTTATGGAATATATGGCTTGGCAAACAGATATCACCAATCCTCTATGAATAACAAACTGAGACAACTTTGAAGAACGTTTATAAGAATTTCTTCCATGCCACAAGAGTAATTTTGTTAAATAGGAAAACTGGGATATGGAAAAATCTGCTGCTAAAGATGCTTGTTTTCCTTCTTTTCCAACAATACCAACACCTACATCTGCAGCTTGGATCATGGAAACATCATTACCACCATCACCAATGCAGCAAACTCTTTTGCCGGTAAATTCTCTTATCATGTATGCTATATCTGCTTTTTGTTGAGGAGAACATCTACAACAAACAACAGCAGGCAAATCAATACATGCTTTGAAGAATTCCTGCTTGAAATGTTTCAAGTAAGTGGCCAAACTTTCACCATCAATCAGTAAGACACTGTTTTTGTCAAACTTGACATATTCTAATTGAGCCAGAATTTCAGCATCATTAGTACCCTGGTACCCTAGCTTTTCAATTTTATGTAGTCGCTGTCCTCTTGAAATCAATCTACAACTCACAGAAACACATTTGGCAGTTTCAACTTTATCCCCCGTGAGCATCCAAATCTTAATTCCTGCATTCCGTAAAGTTTCTATTGATGATTTTACATCATCTTGCAATTTATCTTCAACACCTGTCAATGCTAATAGATCCAAACTATCTTCAAGATGCTTTGAAACAACTTTAGCCAATAACTGGTCTCGATTAATCATTGATAAAGAAGCAGCTTTGTATTCCTTATCAAAAGCTTCAAATTCTTTCTGTTGCAATTGCTTTTTTGCAATGACTAAAGTACGCAATCCTTCCCGCGCCAGATTGTCAACTTCTTCCTCAAGCCATTCATTGTAGGCAACAATAGGCGCCATGACCGTGTCAGCTCCTTTTTCTAAAAATGTTATTTTCTCTGTAATATCATTTTGAACAATAATCCCCATTCTTTTGGTATCAGAATTGAAAGGAAAAGTATACAATATGGTATAGCTTATCTTAGAATTTGTCGCTTTGTGCAATAACGAAATTTTAAATCTGTCACGTTTAATTAAAGAAAGACCAACTAACTCTGTAAACTTCACAATAGCAATCTCATCTGGTGAAGCTGCTTGATATGAAATTGAAGGAATATCCTGATTGTCTTCAAAAGTTGGTGTAACGTTATGGCATAAAGCTAACGTTAAAACAGTATGCAAAAGTTTATTGTTAGAATCAAAAAAATTAGCATCTGTAGCATCAGAAAGTTCTTTTGCAATCAAGTCAAAAACATCAAAGGAGTAGGAAATGTATCCAAGCTGGAGTTTTTTCATTTCCATATCATTTTGGGTCAAAGTTCCTGTCTTATCTGACAACAAATATGAAATTCTTCCTAAATCCTCAGGGATAGTGGATGTTCTCACAATAGTATCTTTTATCTCTTGATCGTGTTCTATTTGATAGGAGTAAACGGACTTTCCAAGATCCAAATTGACTCTTAAAGAAACAGGAATGATCGTTGAAAAAAGAATCAAATACCTCATAATGTCCAAATACCAACTTGAATTATTGAATCCCTTAAACAGTACCAATATTACTGATAAAACAAATACCGTAAGACATAGTAGCTTGGATATCTTATTGATTTCCAATTCCAAAAGCCCAATCTTTACACTAGGTGATGTGGTATTCATCTGTTGTCTTGTATCCTTACCTGTGTAAATCACAATACCGTAAACAGTACCTTGAGATGCAATGATAGTATTTGCCCAGAGGGTGTTATCGCATGATAAAGATGTGCTTGCTGTCTCATTGAAAATCACCTTTCCCTCAAACTTATAAATCTCTTTGCTAGGAGGTTCGCATATTATGCATGTCTTTTCTATTATCTTTGGTAGCAATTCAGATTGAGTAAGACTGATGCTAGTTCTCAATTTCCAATCCGTTTCTCCATCCAATTGATCTGTTTTAATGAAAACCTCTCCTGATGAATCCTCTGTCTGAAGCAATAGCAAATCTGCAGGAACCCTGTCATTTTTATTTAATTTCACTATATCACCAACTTTCAAAGAACAACTTGGTTTCAGAGAAGATGTCTTTGTGTCAGTGTTTATATTCAGCACTTCAAATAGCTCATTATTTTGTTCCTTATCTCTTCGGCGTCTCTGCAAATCATCCAGTGCCTCTTTCCCCATGGTGATAGATAAAACAAACGCTAAAGGAACAATGTATGATGATAAGTAACCAATTCTTAACTGAGGAATGGCCTGTGATAAAGCAACCAATAAGAAATATAAATTGAAAAAAAACTTGAACTGCTCATAAAGAATGATTGGAATGAACGTCACTGCGTTGTATTTGTTGTTCATAATTGCGTTGCTGGGGTATCTTTTGTACTCCAGAATAGGTGTTACCAATGGCCTGACCTCTCGCTGGTTTATTTCCTTTAGTCGTATATCATCTACAGTTTGGTTTGTATTGTCTAGATTAAGTCTACCGTCTATATTATGTTTACTAACAAAGAAATTCATTAATCTCACAAAAAAATGAGTAGAGGTGTTCTTAACTTTGTTAAATGTTCTTTTTTGAGAGGAGTAACTCAGGAGGGATGATCTGCTCTCTGTATTTCTCAAAGAGTGTAGTTCATATGAGTTATCAGCATTGTTATTATGTGTGTATGTAGCTGATAATCTTTCATTATATAGATCCGCATCATCTTCATTATTCACAAAGTCTTCTATATTGAAATCAATGGATTCAATGTCTAGATTATCCAACTCCTCCTCGAAAGTGTTCAAATGTTTGGGTTGTGGTTTAATGGCATTATTTCCTCTTTCTGAAAGGCCAGAAGATGACATTTCCACAAACTTGTTTTAACGTTATAGCAGTTACCTGTTAAATAATAATAAGGGTGTAATGGTGAAACAGTCCCTTCCTGCTGGTTTACTTTGTAGATCGCAGCAAATTTAAAAAAGAAACAGATAAAACTCAATTTATACAAATCTGGCCTTATTTATCTTTAATCTTTGGAATAAATTGCCAAAAAACAAAGTTATTCCCTGTGTATTATTAGGCTCCCTTGGTTAGTTATTGTGTGTTGAAAGATGTACTTAATTCTATTTTTATTTTATTTTTTTTAATTTTTTTTTTGCCAATTTGTTAGTGCTGTTTCCTGATTTGGTGACAGTCAAAAAAACTAATTTTACGGAGCTAAGTAAATATTATTATTAACATGATCCCAAAACAACTGAACAAAAGTTGACCAAATGTTTCACTGGTGCAGATATTAAAACATAAAGTATTTGTATAAATATTTATTTAAATAATCATAAAACAAATTTACGTGAGAAAATTACTATCAATAAAGGTGAAAGAAGTGTGGTAAAATAGGTGGGGGAAAACAATAAGGAGTGCACTGTGTCTCTAGTTTACCAGCTGATTCATACCAAATGTATCAACTAGAGTAGTCAAGTTTATTTATTGCATGTCCTTTGCAAATAGTCTCTTTTAGATAAAAGTAGTTCTATATATTAAACTATATAGTATTTAGCAAATACATTGAAATGGGGTTGTGTTTTTGTTATCAAATCATGTTTTTCTGTATAAAAAGAATTCCTAGTCCTAATTAATAAATTTATTTCTTGGCAGCATCCTTAACTAACTTCTTAACAATCTTTTGTTCTTCAATCAAGAAAGCTCTGACAATTCTTTCCTTAACACAGTTGGCACATCTGGAACCACCGTAAGCTCTGGAAACGTGTTTCTTGGTCTTGGAGACAGTAGCGTATTCTCTTGGTCTCAAAGCAGCAACACCTGGTAAAGCGATACCACAGTCACCACATTTTGGTCTGGTAGCAGCCTTCTTTAAGTGTTGAGCTCTTAAAACACCACCTGGGGTCTTGACAACCTTGATTTGGTTAGACTTGGTGTTGTCTGTTATAAAATGTATGGTTTTTATAATTTAAATAAATTGTTAGTAAATTCAACACATGTTCTTTTCCCGTCGTGAACAAAGATGTAGTAGGTCGTAAAAATTTTAGAATGCAGCTTCTGGCTATGTCTTATACAAGTTTCCAAGTAAAATAAATCAATCATTTAATCATGGTGTAATAAATCTGTTTTTATTTTAAAATCGGCGTCAGTAAACGACGTAGTCCAACAATTGATGTCTTGTCTTTTTAAAATCATGTTCAAAACGTTGTTTTCTGAAAACATTGCACCCAGCAATTAATCCACCTAAAATATAACTTATTTTCGTTTCTTTATTTTTGTTTCTGATAGTTTGAATTGGGGTTTTTTAAAAGAAAAATATCTTCAAGTAATTCAACCCTTTTCCTTGTTATTACTTCAATTACTTGTATCTCCAATAGACTTATATCCTAATATTCTGTCACTCTTCATCTTTATAACTTTTCTACATCTCAAATATCACGTATTTCTCCATCTAATCTCCTAAAATATGGTCGTTAATACATACATGGATTTCTTCTTCTGTAGGTAACACGTTGAGCCATTGTTATAGGTTATTTTTGTGTGGTTTTTCCTTAGTATTACTGCTTTTTCCCTCTTTAGAAATCTACCTATATTAACTATCTCTCACCAAAATTACCTTGCTCTGCAGAATCTTGAATCTAAGGAGGTTATTTTCTTGCTTTAGAAATTTTTCACCTCATGAAAGATTTTTAATATTTTTTTTTTTAATTATTTTGAAATGTACAAACGTTTCTAGCCTAAAAACATCCACCGAACGGAGAAAAAAAAATTACGCAGAAAATTTGATGCAAAAAAAAAAAAAATAAAATAAAAAAAAGTTGGGTTGAAAAAAAAAATGTTACAAAATATATTTACTCTATATCTGATAATTATGATTTGCATGAAATAAAATAGTCAACCACCAGAAACACCAATTATATGAAGCCGATATCTTGTTACAATTGGTCCAAATTTTGAAATTGACTTGCTGAGTTCAGCATGTTTAAAAATTATAATTAATACATATTCATAACGCGGTGCTTTTCATCACTGTATATATCCATAACATCGTTTTCACATGACTGTACAGATACTGCACCCTAATCTCTTTCAACAGCAACAACCTCAACCTCTAAGTCAACTCCCAAAGGTAATTCCTTAACAGCAACACATGATCTGGCTGGTTTGTGTTCGGAGAAGTATTTGGCGTAGACAGAATTGAAATCAGCAAAGTTGTTCATGTCAGTCAAGAAAATGTTGACCTTAACAATGTGGTGCAAATCAGAGTTGGAAACCTTTAAAATTTCATTGATGTTAGAAATGACTTGTTCGGCTTTGATTTTGATATCCCCCTCAACTGGCTTGTTGGCAGCGGTCATTGGAATTTGGCCAGACACATAGATTAAATTGTTAACCTTAATAGCTTGTGAATATGAAGCTGCTGGTGGTGGTGCTAGGTCGGTTTGAAAAGCCTTCAAGGTTGAAGCAAATCTTTTGGAAACTAAATTTCTGAACATAATTTAGGCAGCTAAAAGTGTGATTGTGGTGGTGAGATTATTGTTTTTTCTAATTTATCTAATTTAAAAGTTTTATAGTGAATAAAAATGATTAAATTACTTGAATTTATTGGGGAGTTTCGTGAAATGAATTAACATAAAAAAAAAAAGATGTTTTTTTTTTTTTTTTTTTTTTTTTTAGATTTTGCAACAAAAAATGCAAATTAACTCCGCCTTAATAAACTTCTCCGTTACTACCGAACTTATAACACTAAGTTAGTATTTTTTTAAAAAGCATCACATAGTGGAAGGAAAAGAGGCACGTTAAAAACGGCTAATATAAATATCTGTGACAGGTTACTACCCCCTAATTTTCTAGCACACGTGCTCAGCTTTATGTTTCGTTTTCTCTGCTGTTTCTTTAAAGCCTACTGGATGACGTAAGGAAATAATCTGCTGCAGTTTCCACAAACACTTATTAAAAAACGATATTTGATAATAACAGATGCTTTTTGTACTCTACACGGCACTACTGCTAACGGTAAATTTGTAACTTCAGAATATGATATTCATTGAATCACTGTTGTTGCGTTATCGTATCATTGATATCGGTTTGAATAGTTGATGGTCCATGGAATTTAAAATACGTCATTAAAAATTGTCACGTGACATGTGGAGTCTTTTTTTTTCTTTTTTTTATTTATTTGTTTATTTTGTTTGCTACGTTGACAATCAATCTAGAACTTTTAAAAAATTTCAGTTGAAATCTGAAAC
This sequence comes from Hanseniaspora lindneri, assembly GCA_019649525.1. Taxonomy (NCBI): domain Eukaryota; kingdom Fungi; phylum Ascomycota; class Saccharomycetes; order Saccharomycodales; family Saccharomycodaceae; genus Hanseniaspora; species Hanseniaspora lindneri. The sequence continues at coordinate 56,898 of JAFNJT010000033.1, forward strand.
ACTTGTTATTAACGATATGACGTTATTTTTAGCGAAAATAGGCGCTTTTTTACATTCAAATACACCCTGCATCTGTTACTTAAACAAGCACGTATCCTGAATTATCTAAAAAGGTAAATAATAATACCAAACTAATAAAAAGACACCATTTAAAAACTGTGTATTTTCCAACTTCAGTTGTTTGATACAGTTTGAAGTCGACAGATTGTTTTACTATAACATTGTAAAAAATTTCTTGATTCAGCAAGAAACCATTTACCTGTAAATCAAACGAAAAACAAACATTTCACCAGCACAGTTTTTGTTTTTTACTCTTAATGGTATCTTTCAGGTTTCATAAAAAGGTTCTGAGGACCTTGTTAACTATAGTTATCACTCTAATCATTACTGTGTTAATATTAGTGGCGTCGACCGGGCACGCTTCAGATTTAGCCACCACTTCTCCTTTGAAAGACACATTTGAAGACTTGAAAAACACACTTGCAAGTACCTCAGTTGATGACTATTTGAAGTCTCCAGGCAATTGGATCAAGTGGGGCAGTGATAAATATAAGGCAACTGACAGTTCAGATGTCGCTAATTTCATTCATGAAGAGTTGACAACCGAAAACAACAAAGCTAAAACTGCCAGTGAATACGGATACGACTATGGAGCGACATTTAAAAAAAATGTTGAAACAATCTGGAAAGGATTATTCACTCCCATCTATTACATATACGCTGTTGCAACAGAGGAAGGAGGTGAACCTAAATTGATGTATCCAACAAAATCGGATGCTTCCATTGATGAAATATTCACTGCGGAGGAAATGAAGAAGTTTGATGGTTTGCTAGATCTGACAACTGATTATGAAAAAATGTTTAAAACTGATGCACAACTGAAAAGTAATCCAATGAAAGCTTGTTTCATGTCTTTGGTAAGAAATGAGGATTTGTATTCCATTTTACCGACAATAAGAAAGATTGAAGATAGATTTAACAGAAACTACAACTACTCCTATGTGTTTTTCAATGACAAACCATTTGCAGAAAGTTTCCAAAAGAAGATTAAAAACATTATCAATCCTAAAAGCGAGGTTCATTTTATTCACTTGCCTACTGAAATGTGGTCTTATCCAGACTTCATTGACTTGGAGGAAGCTGCAAACACCAGAGTAAAAATGAAAGATATAATCTACGGAGACTCTGAATCTTACAGACACATGTGTAGATTCAATTCCAAATGGTTCTATCAGCACCCAATTATGGACCAGTTTGATTACTACTGGAGAATTGAACCTGATACAGGTATCTTTTGTGATATGGATTACGACGTGTTCGAGTATATGAACCACAATAAGCTGGTGTATGGCTTTTCCATTTCCCTTTATGAATACGAGTCAACCATTCCAAACTTATGGCCAGCAACCAAAAATTTTGTTCAGCAAAGACCACATTTTTTGAACAACAATAACTTGATTAAGTTCATCAGTTATAACGATGGTGATCTCTTCAACCAGTGCCATTTCTGGTCAAACTTTGAAATTGTAAATTTGAACTTTTACAGAAGTTTGCAATACCAATTATACGTTGAGTATTTGGATAAAACTGGTATATTTTTCTATGAGAGAGCTGGTGATGCTCCTGTCCATTCTATTGCTGCTTCATTATTTTTGCCTAAAAGCAGTATCAAATACTTTGATTCTATTGCCTATCTCCATCCCCCATATAATCACTGTCCTATTGACGAAAGTGTTTATTTGAAGTATAAATGTGACTGTAACCCAGACAATGATTTCACCTTCCAATCTTACAGTTGTGGTGTGCAATACTACGATGCAATGGATATGAAAAGACCAGCAGGGTATGAAAGATTTAGGGACTCCTGGTAGTCATTCTATGTAACAGTATTTTGGCTATATATCATCAGCTCGGGGTGTGCTATATAGATGTTCTAAAGACTTTTAATTAAACAAAATGAGGATTGTAAAAAAAAGAAAAAGGAAAGAAGTCCAGCTAGATATGTTGGAATTCGCTGTTAAAACTGGAAACATAAACAAAGACAAAAAAAATTCAACTAAATATTTCCGTATACACTCCTTAAAACTCGAAACAAAACATCCATTATCTGGGTTGGCAAGAACCGTGTCCAAAAAAGGAAAGCCTAAATTATTTTTCCTAGTAGTGACATCTTTCATTTCAGCGCAGGTTATATATTCACCACGAAACACATCAGTCGCGTTTAAATGTAGTTGTTTTATACTCTCTTAAATTGAGATTACTCAGTGCACCATAACTCCGGCTGACTATTTTACTGCCGCAGTGCGACTTTCTGATTCAGATATTGCACTGGGAATGTTGCGTATTGAAGAATATTGTGCTGCAATTTTTTTTTCTAAAATAGCTGACAGAAACCTCGGTTTTCATTTAGAAAACGATTAAAATCACGAATATATAATTGGCCAACACTTCAGTGTAGAATATATCAGCATTGCGTAGGTACTTTGCAAATGGCTTATGGATCTATGTATTAGTATCAGCCAAATATTTGCTACCATATCATTAACTTTTTGCCAATACCATCACAGTGACGAATAAATGTCACAATAAACAGTGTATTTAGAACGTAAGACTGTCAAAATCAATGCTTTTTTCTTTTAATGACTACTTTTTGAAAGAAAAATATGCAAATTTACAGTTCCTGCTCTACATTCTCAGCGTGCAGCTGTTAGTAGTAACTTCATATTCACAGTTATGTATATTATTAGCTGCTGATCGGATATAACTGAGTATGTGAATGGTCTATAATTCTCAAAAAAAAAAAAAAAAAAAAAAAAAAAAAGAAATAAATAAATAAATAAATTAATTTACCTCATCGAATTGCTAAAATTCACTAATATTTCAAAATAAAAACTACGCTGGTCCAACACCAACCTCTTCAAGACTTCCAAAATGTCTAAGTCTGCTCCTAAACTTGAAAAATATGTTCCAAAACCAGGTGAGCCAGCTTTGCCGCCGCAACTTGCCGAGTTTCAAAACAAGACTGCAGATGAAGTATTGTCAGAATTGAACAAAATGCCTTTCTTTATGACAGCGTTACCAGGCGATGATAACAACGAAAGTGGCGACCATTTTGATGCTTTGGAAGCTTTAAAAGCCATGAACTATGAGGGAAATCCAACAGAAATGATTCTTAACTTTAAAAACCAAGGTAATGAGCAGTTTAAACTAAGAAACTACAAGGATGCAAGAAAGTTTTATGAGAAGGGGCTGAAGATTGATGCTGAAGCCTATGATCCAGAACAGGAGGCAGTTGAGCTTGATGAGAACGCCGAACCATTTAAAATGGAAGAGTTCAATGCTATTAAAGCTGTGGTTTTGTCCAATAAGGCTGCATGTGAACTAGAGCTTAAAAACTTCAGAAAATGTATCAACGACTGTAAACAATGTTTGGAGCTTGAAAGCAAGAATGTAAAAGCTTACTATAGAATGGGTAAAGCCTTTTATATGCTTAAAAAGTATGAAGAAGCTAAAGGGGCCGTTTCCTTTGGTCTGTTAATAGACAAAGATAACAAGTCACTGTTGCAGATACTAGACAGCATAAAACGAGATGAAGCTGAGATTTTGCAGCTTGAAATGAAGAAACTGGCTATTGAGAACGAAAAAAAGAGAAAAACTGACTTATTGGAGGCCTGTTTAGATCTCAGAATGATTGAAAACATCAACAGCAAGGAAAAAAATGAGTATTTTGAGCTAGCAAAGATCCATTTAGAAGAAGAAAACGTTGTTGATTCTCAGCTGATAATGCCATGTTTGGTTTTATATCCAACAATAAACGAGTTAGATTTTATTGCTGAGGTTGGAGAACTAAGTACTGGGCAGGATATCATTGAGCAACTGCTTCAAAGACCGCAAGAATTTTATTTGGAAAATCCGCAATATATGTTCCTGGATCCTATGAACAAGGGCAAAAAACTTCATATTTATATGGAAACTAAGGAGGGTGGCTTGGTGAAGGTAAGCAAGAAATGGACACTGAGTGAGATTTTCAAGAATGAGAATCCAAAAATCCCAATGCTGGATCATAGTGTGAGAATCTATGTTGCACCAAAGGATGACGATAGCTGGATCAAAAAGTGGGATGCAAAGGAGTGTGTTTCAAAAAGGGATTTGTAAAGACATCCGGGTAGCCTAGAATCATGTGTTTGTACTTTTATATAACCCTTGGGGGTGCTTCTGCCCTTTACACTTTATTATTTATGTGTGTGCTTTTTAAAAAGCTGAGTAAAGTCGATTGTTACCATGACACTTAAGTGTTGACATTTGTTGCTTTAATACTTAAGTGTGCACATTTAATATTTTAATACTTAAGTGTTGACATTTATTGCTTTGATACTTGATTGTCCACATTTGCTGTTTAATAACTAATTACTCGACACCTATTTCAGAACTTGGTCAAGCATTTCCACATCCCGAATTGGCCCAAAGATCTTGAAGGGATCTCTAGTTCTATCGCGCTGCTGCTGCCTAATTAGTGACAGCAATGAGCTTTCTGTGGCCCATGGCTGCAAGTGCTGTTTGTGCTTAGGTTTTGCAGTTTCATCTGGTTCTGATTCTGAGTTGATTTCTGGCAATGTTTGGTCCTGTCCTCTGAATGATCTATCGCCGATCCTCATTCGATGATCTTTAAAGTCGATGTCGTGAAGAACAGAGTTGAGTTTGGATGGAGACTTAAACTGTGGAGAGTCCTGTTCATCCATATGTTCTTGTTTTATTGTATGCAAATTTGTGTCTTTACTGGCAACACTTTTAGATTCTGATGGTTGGTTATTGTGGGCTGAAGACATCTGCAAATTTCTTTTTAAAGTGTTATGTGTGTTGTTTCCTGCAGCAGGCTTCTTTGGAGATTTATTCACTTTGTTGTATGGTTCGATCTTGACATGTGAGCTTGATGAAAGTTCTTTTCTTAAAGGAGAAATGTTCAGTAACTGATTTTTGCGCTCTGATAACTTCCTACTAGAAGCAGATATTGTAGCTTTCGGTGTGGAAAATGATAGATCAGATCTTTTATTGGGAGTAATGTTTGAATTAGAATAGCCCACACCATTTGAGTTCTGAACTGGGGTTCTTCTCACTCTTAAATCTATTGCTTTTGGTGGAGTAACATCAATTCTTTTTTGTTTAAGATTCAGTGGAGATCTTCCCTGCCTTATTGGTGAAACTCTGTTGGCTGCAGATCGTGCAGCATTGTTTTTATTGATAGAAGATTTTGTAGCTGTAGAGGTTAGCCGGTCAAAAACGTTTTGTGAAGCTGAGATGTTTGTAGTATGTTTATTCGTTTGAGCTGTTGCCAGTGATATTTTCTGTTCGAAAATTTGCTTTTTACTTAAATGCAAACTCACAGAGGTCTTTTGAGTATTTGAATTTGATGTCAATGATGGCATGTTAACACCTGTCCTAGTCGAGTCCCTGACGATCTTAATTCTATCATGTGCCTTATTTGCATCAGCAAATGACTTTTTAAACAAAGCAGTTTGGGTATCTATAATGTCAAGCAAAGGAGTTTTGACGCCTTCTTCTTCCTTCATGCTGTACAAATGAGTCCTATTTTTGTTCTGGGTCCCATTAATTGACCTGACGGGAAGCGGTTTGAAATATTGGCTTGTTCTGTTCTGTTTCGCTTTAAAGTATTGCCCTCCAGCATTGGAGTCTAACCCAGATAGTGATGGTTTTCTTATAGCTGTATTTCCTGGTAAAACTGGTTTATTGACGCTTGTGGAGCTGGAATTCTGGTCCGCTAAAGATGAACTCTCAGTATTGTTTTTCCCCAATGGTTGCAAATGGGTGGTTTTGTGAAGATTAGCGCTTAGATTCTCATTTTTTCCTGAAAAAGATAAACCTTCTTCTTTTAGACTAACACTGCTCTTCGATCCGCTTGAAAAATTAGTGTTGATTTTGCTCGTTGGCGTTGTCTTTTTGGCGTTATTTCTGTCTGCTTGTGGCATGCTTGGGGTTGAAGTAGTTGTGGTTGGAACGTGAATGTTCTCATCCAGCACCTGTGGTGGTACGTTTTCATCTTTTTGCAATGTATTTCTGTCATCATTAACCGCTTTGTTTTCATTCTTTATACTGTTTTTCAGCGCTGATAATTCTGTAGGTAGTGAAATCGTATGGCCTGCTGATAATGAGTTGTCTAGCATTGCAGAAGCTTCCCTGTAGTCATTTTCAATCCGCAACTGCATATCATGAAAATTAAGGAGTGTTCGTGACGTTGTAAAGCTAGTTTCAGACATATATTTGACCAGTTTCCTACTGTTTTTAGTGTAAGGAAACACTATACTGCTATTGGCATTAAACGTGTCACCAAAAAGGTCTTCAGGAACACCGCCTAGCCAATCATTGCTTTCCTCCATATGTGAATTTTTTTTGGTGATCTGTATAAATTAAAATATTGTATGAATAAACCTTGTTTTTTTAGTATCTTTAACAGTATCGGCTTGTATAAGTTCTTGAATTAGATCATGCAAACACTTTTTTTGGCAACAAATTGTGAATTTTGTGATCTATTTTTCGTGTTTTTCATAACTGAAAAAAAATGAAAATAAAAAAGTTTGTACGCGAATGTCATCACGTGACAGATTTTTTTTTTTTTGATAATTAATTCTTCACTATTATGATAACAGAACCACATGATATCAAATGAATACTTGAGCAGTAACAAAATAGAAACTCAGAATAGCAAGTAAACAACATAAATAAACCCTATCGCGGTATATAGTGTGCATTATAAAAACATAATTAAGTGTCTTTGCTTTTTTATTTGCCAAATATGTTGAATCAGGCCAAACAATCAGGCCAACTAATCAAGAATAATAGGTTAAATAATCAAAAACAATCGGTCAACTAATCAAGAACAATCGGCCAAATAACAAGCAAGAATCAGTCAACAGATCAAGAAAATCAGTCAGCGGATCATTTAGAGTACAGCTTGTATTCCTTGCAGATGCTGACTGACAAAGAGGCGAGTGCAAAGGTAACAAACGTGAAAACAAATATGTTTTTCAGGGCGTAGTGGAAACATATCTTCAAAACAGGTTTGATCCACTCAGGAGCAACCTTCAAGTAGTCACTGCTCTTTTCTGCGTTTGATATTATCATCAGCAAGTCTTCCTTTGGATGCTCTGCACTGGCATAAGGTAAAACTCTTTGAATCAGCTGAGAATCCAAAGTTTTGCTAAATATTAGACCAGCTAATGAGATTCCGACTGTTGAACCGGTGGATCTGAATGCATATGAAATTGAAGTACATGCAGCCTGGTCTTCTTGTGGAACAGCAGCGATCATTATTAGCAAGTTTATGGTGATCATAACGGACATAGCAAAACCAGGAATGACTAAACACAGATATTGCTGCCACACAACTATGTCAGGTTTTATGAAGATCAGTCTTAAGCATCCAAGAATACCAATAACGCAGAAGATCATCAAGAAGGCGTAGTACTTACCGGTTCTCTTCATGTATATTCCAGCCCCCAGAGATCCAAATGCGGTAGAGAAAAAGTTTGGTGCTAATCTCAGTCCCGTTTCAGTGGTGGATAGCTCTAAAATGGTTGTCCAGTACATTGGCAGGTAAAACATGCAAGTAACTGAGGTTGCCATAACCAAGAAATTGGACCACGCAGCCCCAAATACGGATCTGATTTTCAAAAAGTGAATTGGCAGTATCGGTTCTTTGGATGTCAAAGAAGACTCCACTTTGATGAAAACAAGCAGGAAAACCAACGAAACTAAGTAAACATACCAGGAGCCCCCATAGGAAAAGGAGAACAGAAAGGCCATCAAAATAATGGATCCAGTCCAGTCAATAGCCTTCAATTTTTGGTAGTTTGTCAGTCCCGTATACTTCTTTGAGCTGTTTGGAAGCTTCATGAAGATCACAATAGTGATTAAACTGAGGATGGAGATTGGGACTTGGATCATGAAGGAGAATCTCCAGTTGAACTTGTCGTTCAGAATACCTCCAATAACACCACCAGAAGCGATCCCAATGGCATAAAAGAAGTTCCCTATGCCCTGATAGAAGGCTCTTTCTTTTAAAGTTACTAGATCGGAGGTAGTGATTGTGGCGACTGATGTCAAACCAGAACCACCGATTCCCTGCAGAATTCTTCCCCAGATCAACTCCGAGAAGGTGTTTTCTTTCTGGCCACAGATAAAGCAACCCAGAGCAAATATAATGTTGCACACTATCAGCACTGACTTTCTGCCGTAAATGTCACTTATCTTTCCATACAGCGGCTGCACTGTGGCAGATGATAGCAGATAAGCACTGACAATCTGTGTCACTTTGTCCAGTGCGTTGAACTCAGAAGCAATGTGTGGCAGCAAGGTGGATATCACTGAAACGTCTAGCGCCGCTAACAGGATACCCAGGTACATTGACATCAAAATAATGGTTCTTTTGTACGGAGATATGGCGGTACTCTCCTGGAATTCTGTCAATTTGTTTGTTTCGGCGTTTGTAGACCCGTAGTTCGAGTCACCTGACTCCAAATCGTTGATTAGAGACGCACCATTGATGTCATTTGCAGTGTCATCTCCCGATAAAATATCGTTTATAATCAGTCCAGGAATATCATTGGTCACATCGTCGTACTGCGACTTGACACTTCTGAGAGACTTAACAGATTCCATTTCTGCGGTGGATTCTTTGGGTGTTAATCTGGCACGTGGTTTTGGTTTTCCCAATAGTGGTTGCACTTCTTCTACTTCAACTTCTTCTTTTTTTTGTTGCTGTTGTTCGTCGCTGTCACTGCAATAAATACTGCTATAATTCTTTTTTACAACCTCGGCATTGTTATCGCATAAATTCTCGGCGTTACCGATTTTTTTTTCCAGCTCGGTATTTAGCACAGCCGATTCTTTATCGCGATTTTGATTTCCAAATAGGGATTCATCTGTTTCGTTGATCACGTTTAGAGATGCGCTTAAGACCGATGGATCATCGGCTGGATGTGGCTCAGTTATTTCTGGTGTGTTGCTTCTGGAAGAATTGGCGCTAGTTTTTCGCTGCTGCTGCTTCTTTTTGGTGCTTTTGGAAGCCTTCTTGCCTTTTTTGCTGTATGATTTTGCCATTTATAGCGGCTGATGCGTCAAATGCCGAGAAAGGATGTTTCTAGGATGGATTCTGGTTGCCTATTTGGGACATAGAGCTAAAACATCAGCAAGAAGATTAAATTGTGCTGCCCAGAATGGATGGTTACCTCAAAACTTTAGTGACAAAAATAGCTCTGAGACCAAGAAATAAAAATTTTCCTTTTTGAGAAAAATAAAAAAAATTAAAAAAAAAAAAAAAAATTGTGGGATGAAGGTGTTGTGGCCGGGCAACTTGTCACGTGGGTGCCGTTGTCTGCAGCGAAAAAAACATAAGCCGATGTGAAAATTCAAAAGACAGAGTATTGAAGATTTAAAGACGTGATGTCTGAGGAAGAAACTGTGTGAAAACTTTCATCCTTTCACTTACCATTTAAAAATAATAATTATAATAATAAGGCATTGAAATGAGAAAATATTACACTGCATATAAAAAATAACACATAAAAAGAGGAAAATATTTCACTGCATATAAAAAAATAAGTCAGTAAATGAAGAAGATATTTCACTGCATATAAAAGCTTCTGCGGCAGGCCAGTCGTCACTTCAGACAGCTTTTTATTGTGCGCAGTTTGAGATGTATACAGAGAAAGCGTGGAACCTGAGCAGGCTACCGAAGAGACAGATCCTCCAGCGTCTTTCTCTCGTGACCAATCACATCCTCGATGTTTTGGTAGTGCAGCAGGCTGATGTCATAGGCAAGTTTGGACAGTTGGCACTTCTTGTTTACTCGCTCGTTATGCAGAATTGTGTGGTTTCGTTTCGCCTGCGTTTCAGGCAGGTTATCCTTATACTCCGCAAGCGTCAACGATGTTTTGAGCTTTTCAATGCGTTCTAGAACTTCTTCCTCGCTCAGAACTTTATCTAGCAGCAGTTTCTTATAGTATTTCGCCGTGTCTAGAAGAATATCGCCATACAGAGAGTCTTCTGCCGAACTTTCCAGCAGAGAATCTATGCTAGCTCCGCTCCTGGTTGGTGGGGAAATACTGTTCATCCTTTTATTCACTCTGCTACCCACGTGCTGGGTGTTCTGGGTGTTTCTGTAGGCATAAGAAGCATTGGTAGCGTCGTCATTTTGTTTGTAGGAGCTCACACTTCCCTGTCGCTCGTTCTGATGGTCATATGATACAGTGGCAGTATCGCCAGCATAGCTGCTTGTACTGTGTCTGTAGTAGGCATTCTTATGTCCGTACTGGTTTCTGTAAGAGCCGCCGTACCTTTCATTTTGGGTCACGTTCTTTGTGCTGGCGTAGTTTGCCCGGCTGCCCGGGTTTTCTCTGCTGTCAAATCTGGTGTCAGCATCTTGTTTGTATCTGTTGGGATGCCCAGGATTGTTATTGCTGTTGTATCTGTTGCTTCCATAGTTTCTGTACCCTTTTTGGTTGTCGGAAAACTTTCCGCCGCTCATTTTTACTCACAAATAAACACGTGCTGATCCTTTATTGGGGTATTTGGATTTTAACTAGGTTATTGGCAGTGCTTGTGTTGGTTTCACTCCAAAGTATGTTGACCAAATCTTGCTTTTTAAAAGATTGTTTTTGATGATCATAAATAAAAAAAAAAAATGGAAAAAAAAAAAAACCATGGTTGTTCACGTGATTAAAATGTTGTCACATGACACCTGTCATGCTTAACTCCGACCACCACTCTCTGGTGGTCAGGGACAACCGCAAATATACTTCCAGCTCGCTCTGTAGGTAGACTGATTGGACTGGTTAAGTATCCTATGGCATTTATATGATATTAAATTATTTGTTTGTCGTTGAAAGCGAGTTTCTAGCATTGTTTTGGTGCTCCATATCATCCATATCACGTTTTTAGAAATATATACTAACAAAGAAACAGGCGCTATTTAACAACCAGTCACAAGTTTAGTTTAGGAAACAGTTTCCATATTATTTTGAGCTATTACATCTAAACGCAGCATCCTAACCAATAAACAAACCTGATTCTCCATACTGTCTTCATCAGCATTAAATTTGATGAACCTCGCTATCTAAGACCGATAATGAGTTTGTCACGTGATGTATTTGTTTTAGTAGCGGTTGGCGCAACTGACAACTAGTTTTACCATTTAAAGAACTTTAATTCTCGTTTTAAAAAGTAATCCAGCCTGTATTTATTATTATTAATGTTTATGTTTCTATAGATTCGTTCAAACAGACTTTTTTCCTTGTTTTTTGCTGTTTTAATTTCCAAAAAATTATTTTATGTTTTTGTTTACATTTGTAGTTTTACAGAAAATATTTAAATAAAGTTTATCATTTGGTCAAGAACATCTGGTTAATTTTTTTGAATAAATGCGATTTGGAAAAAAGTAAACAAATATATTCCTGGTGCATATCTTAAACAATTTGTTATTGCGTCTTATTTATACCACGCTCTTCCAGAAAACGTAAACAAAAATATATAAGTTACAGGCATACATATCTATTCCCCTGGGCTATTTATCCAGGTGATTAGTTCTTTCAAAACCACACTGCCCACATTCTTATTGTAATCGCTTTGAAGTCTAGCAACTCCGTCATTTATAACTCCATCAAGGGCTATTGTCAACGGTTTGTAGTTACGTAGCTCTTGGTTCAATCTAAACTCAAATAAAGCTGAACATGCTTTATTAAAATCAATTTCGTTTTTAAACTTTTTCAATTCTAAAACCTGCAAATTCGGTAATGCACAAGTATCAAAGAGTTTAAAAACGCCATCCTTAAGTTCAAAGCATTCGTTTAAAGACAAACGACGCAAATTTAATCTGACTTCAGGAGTTCTGGCTATAACTTGCCACATTCCATAATCTGAAATCTTTGACCCAGAAATTGCCAATGTTTCTAGTGATGCTTTAGAAATTTGGATTGCATTCAAAATATTATCAGATAAGGTAAAGTTTTCTTTGAAATATTGGTCACTATTGTTTGCTGAGGCCAAAACTTTCCGGTTCAAGTTTAGGTGCTTTAAATTGAAAGTTTTAGTGAGTATTTTAAACAAGGACAATTCCGAGATGCTGTAGCAGTTTCTCAAGTCCAACTCTACCAACTCACTCACATTAATATGGTTAATCAGGCTTTCAAATGCCTGTGTCGTTAGGTTACAAAGACCAGGAAGCTTCAAAGTTTTCAAGCTATTCATGTCTTTCATATTCACTGGTAAATTTTTTACAAATCTATTGCTTCTTATTTCTAAGTGGGTTATATTGTTACAATTAATAAAAAGCTCATCAAAGGTCTTTGGCAAATCTAAATTATCTGTTGTTTGCTGTTTGAAGACCCCATCACTGCCAAAGTTTATAATCACGGTCTTTGGTGCTAACCAATGCTGTTTTTTTTTATATTTGTAGAAATCATTAAATTTCTGTATTTGCCTGAAATTTTTAAAAACTAATCTATCCTGAACATAGGAGATACCAAGAGAGTAAAATAACTTGCTGGCATAAATGACGCTATCAGGGTTGTATTCTTTAGAGTAAATTGGTGGCAAATTGTAGGGATCTTGATGATTGAAAGTGAAAAAAAGAATCCTGTTTAAAATTTCTGGTGTTTCAAAAATAAGATGTGATGGTTTCTTACTTTCATATACTGAGTCTGTGATAAAAGGTGATTTTTTGTTTATAATATCAGAGCTTTTTCTGCAATTGCTGTTTTCAATTCCCAATGAAAACTCTAGTGACTTTGATTCGTTTAAAGTTAAACTATCCAGTAATATTTGAGAAGACTGTCTCTCTGTTTTCAATGGCGTATCAATGTATCTGTTTGTGATATTTTTTTTTCTAACCAAAGGAGATTTGAAATTACTTCTGTCATCCAGGAAACCAGTTGAAATATCCAAAGTAGTCTTTGAGTTTGCTATTTTTTTACTTTGTAAAGTGCGTCTTGTGTTTTTCATTAATACTTTTGAGGACTTGTATATAGATTCTTCCTCACTTTGAAAAATCGTGTTCAAAGTTTCCTTTCCATCACAGTCTATTAAAATGCTGTTTTTGTTTTCATCAATGCTCTCAGTTGTGTTTTCTGCAAATAAAATGCTGTCATGCCTAAACGGGTTGTTCATTATCAGTTACAATTTTCTCTATATGTGTATGCAGGTAAACTGGGTTGTTGGTTGGTGTAAGTGGTAATAGAATTGTAATACAAAAGCAATTACAATAAAAATAATAATTAAAAAGAAAAGAAAATATAGTTCCTTTTGTTGCAAAGCAGAAACAAATAAAAGCAGTCAAGAAACCTTCCTATCTGTTTGTCCCTGGATAGCTCTTATTAAATATAGAAGTTCTACTAGAGAGTATCTGGTTCTAACTATTTCTATGTATTCAATGATTTTTCACAGTTATTTAACGGAAAATACAAAAAAAAGTTTTACTTATAACCTTCCCTCAAAATATTGAAACCTAAAAATAAACATCTCCAATAAGTGTTCTTTTTATAGTTTGTGAATAATTATGCCTGTATTTGATGCTTGCGCTGAGTTATTGCTACTTTGTTTATAGTTCTGCTGTAAATAATTCAGCATCAGCTAGGCAAAAAAAAAAAAAAAAAAAGCATGCGGCTGAAACATATTTCCTATTTGGGAAAAGTGAGCAGGATTTCTGAAACTCAGCGTCACTAAAGTTTTGTCGGGGATAACAATGGAAGATATGAAGCTTAATTATTCCTTTTGGCTTCTTTAGCGACTAGGCAGAAATAACATAAAAATAAACATTTCTGAACTAACTTTAAAATATTCGCGCTGCTGACATAACAACCTTTGCTGTGCAGTCCTTTGTTTATGGCTGGTCTTTAAACAAATCCAACATTTTCTAAGTCACTGAAGCAGGCTGTGTTATCTCCGCTGTGAGTAAAAATAGCCAGTAGCACTAGGGGCTAACGTGTCATGAAACTCCAGCAACACACAATCCAATTTGATACGTGTACCAAATGTAGTAAACCCATGTTGTTTTTCAATTAAACCTGTTTAGTTTTAAGATTTGAGCCACTCACGTGTGTGCCTAACGCCGACAACTGATTGCTAGCACTATTAACTTCCCTGCCGTTGATTCACTGCAAGTTTTTCGACATTTCCAAAACCTTTTTTATCTTGTGTTTACACTTATTCTGCATCATTTTCTTGACAAAATAGTAAACATCAACAAGACCTTTCTGCTTTATGCACTTCTACCTGTTGCGTACAGAATACTTTTTGCTGTTCGGAATTAACGTGTTCACGTGACCAGTGCTGAAAATCCAGCCCTACTGGCTGAACATAAGCTACTTTTAGTTTACATATTAAACTAATGCAACATTGAATATATCCAACCTTTGATATAATAATATAACAAAGTGGCCATAAAGTGACGGTTTTAGTTAGATTTCATCTCGGTTTTAGTGCCGATTTTTGAAACAAGGGGTCTTGTCGGTCATATATTTTAAATTGACAGCTCTGCCAAGAGTGATAAATAAAAAGGAGGAGCTGCTGCTTCATATTATCTCTTGTTTCAGATATATGCATGTTTTAAATAATCGGAACACCCGATCCAATATCTGGAAAGCCAACACATAATTCTGGCTAAGATTTTATCTGAAACCAAAAAATACGGTGGTTTAGTTCCACTTAAGCCCACTTTAAAATAAAAAAGAAAGAGCTGCAACATATGACACACCAAAAAAAATCATTGTCAAAACGCTTTTCAACATGTGTCACATGAAATATTTGACGTTCATTTCATGCAACTTTTTCATCTGACTAAGGCACTTTCACAATCGCTTTTACGTGTTTCTTCAGTAAAGGAGGGATAATGCAGAAAGCCTAGAATGTTATGCAACTGTATGCGGACGTTTACAATTCCTTTCGTATCTTAAAATGTTAGTCTCTACAATGAATTTACGAGAAAATGTAAATATTGGGCGTATGTAAATATTGAGCACATGTAAATAGTTATTTTTTTAATCCCCCAAACAATAGAATTTTGGCTGGCTTCCCAGGCAGTATTTTTGTCGTAAACCTAATTGTTAGCTCAAACATATGCAACTTTCTGCAGCGGGAATAATGAAAGAACAAATGTCACCTGATTTTTTAAAATGACGTTTGCAAAAAAAAAAAAAATAAAGTTTCCACAAAGGTAAATAATGCATAAAACCCGGTACGCTCAAATTTTTAGCTTATGTATCGTATCTTTGCTTTATTTATTTTGAATCTGCATTATAATTTACCCCTTTTTTTCTCCCAAGCAATTTTTTATTTATTTATTTTTACTCCTAATATAATTATTTTCAGCCTTCTTTTATTTGAAGAAGGGAGGGCTACATTTAAAGTAACTAATTCTAGCAAAAAAAAAAAAAAATCACTTTTTTTTATCAATTAGCACTGCAAAACACGTGGAAATTCTCTTCCTCCATAGAATTTTCTGCCAAAAATGTCATCTTCTATAAGCATTTATTATAGTAATATGTATAATACGGGAACAACAACTCTGAAAGGATCATTTTATTCTGATTAGTCTTACTCTAAAATATAAAAAAGACGCACATGCAGCAAATATCAGGTCATTCTCTTTCTGCACATAGAATTCCGTTTTTTTGTTTTTGAAGTGCGTGAAATTAACTTAAGTTTTAAATAATTAGGAGTCTTTTTAACAATCGCTGCAATGAGATAAAACGTTGAGATTGCAGTCTGTGAGCGATATATGTGTTGCAGATTGGAATTTTTTTTCTTTTAAATAAAAAAAAAAACGGGGTTTCATTTAGCTCAGAAATTATTAAATATTACTTTTGCATTGATTTTTAAATGTATATAAAATAAAAAAGATGATTTCATGTATCTTTCAATGCGGGTGTTTTTATCTATTTTTTAAATAAAAATCTATAACATTTATTTCAAATTAATCTTATTCCTACTCCTTTGTTTTTAATAAAACAGAAAAACCAACTGTACTCTAGTACTTATACTACCCAATACTGTGAAGTTTAGCTCGCCCATATTGTGGCAAATTGTTTAAGGAAACACCTTTTTTTTGTTACAACTAACTATGTCCTCAAGTTTTCTGCATCAAAGTTCGTCAGATGCTTTCTCTACAGAACCATCTTCTTCTCCAATAATGTTCACTAATGAAATGATTAACCAAAGAAATCTCAACAGTGCTAAAAGACAAGCTTCTAATTTGTCATTACTGCATAACGATGAGAATTTTCAAGCAATAAAAGACAGCCAATCTAGAATGTTTTCAAGCATGGGAGTTGCCGGCACACTGCCAAAACGTGCCATGAGCATTTCTTATCTGAACAAAGCTACTCAGCAGCAAAGAGGAATTGATGATAGGAACTCAGTACATGCCAGTAATGATGCTGTTTCAGAAAACTTGTTGAAGGCAAAACCTTACAGTACCATCAGAAAAGACAGTGATTACAGCAGTTTGATGAGTGAAAGTCAGGATTTGACACATCCGAATCCTTTGAAGCAAACAATTTCTCAGCAGAGTTTGCTCTCAGATATCAATGTACCTTTATTAAAATCAGTTGGCCTTCCGCAAAGAGCTAGTGTTGATTTATCAATTCCGTTAGATCCTACTTATGTATTCACTCCTGAAGACAGACTGTATTCTTCCAGGTCTAATACAGCGACAAGTCTGCGTAGTGCTGATGATATTATGGGAATTGAAAAACAGGGTGAGAATCTTTTCAACTCATCTATCAGAAGTGCTTCTTCTTCCATCAAAAGCCACAGTCCCATGTTCGATCCTTCAATGAGATTTTCCACAGCCGACGCTAAACGAATCTCTTTGATTAACATGAACCAATCCCCTGATAATAACAACAACAACACGTTTAATGAAGACCCCACTTTTCAGGATGCAGCTAGTTTCAAAAACCCGTTTAGTGTGGATGAAAGTTTCTCCAAGATGGTTATTGATACTGAACCACAGACAATTAGACACCGAATGTCTCAAAGAAAGAAATCCTTATCAATATCACAGTCTCCAGAAACTGCAAAAGACATATCTGAGCGACCAGCTCCTCACCGGAGAAGATCATCTTTATTGGCGTCAGGTGATGTTCTGTCGATGAAAATGGGCGTTTTAACGAAAACTTCTTCTTCCGTGAAGGATGATGAATCTTTACGGGAGTCTCGTGACAATTCTAGCATTGAGCCACTTGCAGATGAAAGAGCACTTAAAACAGTACCTGATTCTGAGAAATGTGACCTTATAAAGTTCAGGGGCTTGGCCAATGACGATTCTACACTGGAAAATGTGCAGAAACGTGAGCCTTACTATCTAGATGTCGATCCTTTGGATACAAACTCAAGAACAAACAACTTATACAGGAACATTGAAACAGCAGAAATGAGCGCACCTTCTTTTGAAAGGTCAAGTGATCAGAACCAGGGCGAGTTGCAGATGAAAAATAGAGTGCAGTCGATCACTGAAAACACCAAACACCAGATAGACAGGAGCAACAAAATTAAGTCAAGTTGTTTGACCAATCAGAGTGATTCTTGCTCAGACAGCAGAGAAGTAGTGCCAAAAACTGACGATGATGTGGAGTTTTCGTACATCAAACTGTCACATGCACCCAAGAGTCCGATTGATTTGAGCAAAGCTGAAGAAGGCTCGAATGAAACACTGAGCTCAGATAATGCGCCATCGCTGTTCGTGTAGAAAGAAAAAAGGAAAATAAATAAAAAGACACTTCCTAACATATATACTAATGCATTTCCATTAGCTTTAGGCAAAGTTACTGGTATTTTTTATAAAAAGAAAGAAATATAAGATAGCAATACAAGTGAGTAGTAATAGAAGTGAGCAGCAATGCAAGTGAGTAGTAATAGAAGTGAGTAGTAATAGAAGTGAGTAGCAATACACGTGAGCAGCAATACAAGTGAGTAGCAATGCAAGTGAGCAGCAATCCACGTGAGCAGAGGCCTATATATAGCTTAGTATCTTTTTCAGCGCCTCCTTGAACGTCGGCATGTACTCAGTGTCTTCCTGCCAGAGCTCTCTATCCAGCTCCTTCCGTCCAATGTCCAGATCAATATCCTCGATATCCCAAAACACTTTGGGTCTTTTGATCAGCTGATACGCAATGTACAGAACAACAAGGACAACCAGCAGCAAGTAGTCAACAATGAAGTCAATTGTCTCCCACTCGATGAAATTAGCAAACCCCGACACCAAAAATAGAAACGCTGAGGCTACTGCACCATAATATGCCATGTATGGCTGGAGCGGTGATTTGTAGGGGTACTCATTACTGTTTCTGTCTAGAAGATCAGGCCTGCTTTTGACAGCATAGTAGAATCTTAGAAAAGCCACATTCATTGAAAACCACATGATAACTGCTCCTTGAGAACCCATTTGAACGAGCCTGTTTAAAGAAACGACAGATTTTGTATTCAAGCCAAGCAAGGAAAGATATGAAAAAGCACCACACGCTAAAACAGCCACGTACGGCACACCATGCTTGTTGCATTTAGAAAAAATCTTGGGTGCTTTATCCTGGATTGACATGGAATGCAAGATTCTGCTGGAAACATACAGCTGCGAAGAACCAGCGCACAAAGCAATTGCTACAAACATTCCGTCAAGAACCTTGGCAAACTTGCAGAGATTAAAATTGGAAAGCATGATTATCCAGGGTGAATTTGCGGCACTTTCATCAAAGAAAGTTTTCTCTTCTAGAGAATTGACTCTGCAGCTCATCAAATGCAGCGTGTTCAGTATATTCTCAACTTGGCCCTTAACAACATTGGATGTAGATGAGTCTAGAGTATTTCTATACTTCAAAAGTCTTGGGTCACCACTGTAGATCAATATGGAAATCAGGAATATTGAAATAAGATAGAAAAGAATGACCCTGATGTAGATTCTTTTGGCGACTGAGGAGATGGATCTTCTGAGCTGAACAGACGATTCTGCGGCACCAATGAAACCAATTTCAGTGCCAATATAGGAGTACACAGCGACAGAACTTGCAGCGATGATCTGCAGGATCACGCCACCACCACCTCCAATGCCATTTTTAGCACCAAATCCCAGATCATTCAGGTCAAATGTTGGCCTAAATGGGCCAAATGTTATGGATGGATCGTCTGGAAACTTCTTTTTTGAGTCCCAGTATCTGAATCCCATATAATGGCTTGTCTGAGGCGTAGTTTTAACTCCACCAGCATTCAGAATAATCATGAAAATAATCATGCCCACTATAATGATGATCTTGCCTGTGGATGTAATGTACTCAAACTCAGCATAAACCCGCACGTCGAGGAGGTTGATGAAGATTATGAATGAGCAGAACAGCACCAAAACCAACGCCATATTGCCCTTGTGCTGCAAAAATAACGAAGCATTGTCAAAATAACCCAGTAATAATGACCCTGCGAGTATCTCAGAAGGAACTGATAAACAGTAGGACAGCAGGTATACCCAGGACACGCTGAACGAAAGACTGGGATTCAGCAGACGGTAAAGTATACCTGGAACACCTGTATTGACAGGCAGTAAAGCTACAATTTCTCCAAAACACAGCAGAGTTGAAATCACGAGGGTTGCAGAAATGAAAAATCCAAGCCAGGCACCTAAACCTCCAGCTATACTTATTGCTTTTCCACTCTGCAAAAATAGTCCTATTCCAACTGAGGCTCCAATACTCAGCATCTGCAGATGCCGCATTCGTAATTTTCGCTGCAGAGTGTACTCGGACTTAGATTTGATGGTACCGTACTCCATGTTTGTCACGTTACTGCTCAGAACTACAGTCTTTTTGTTCTGCAGGCCAAGATCGTCCAGTTTTTCTTTCTCCAGATCATTCAGGGAACCAATATAATCCGAAGAATCAAGCCCTAGTTTCTCGTCAATGTTAAATTTGGTGTTTTTGTTCAGTTTCTTGTACAAAATCACCGACTGGCGTTTCGATAGGCTCTGAGATTCATCCAAACAAACAGTGGATGGGCCGCTGTTGATCCTTTCCAGCTCCATTTTGGGCTCTTCAATTGTAGATTTATTATTTGAGGCCGCTTTTCTTGAAAGTTTCATTGCCCCGTTCTTCAAAGTGTAAAGTATGCTTGATTTTCTTTGTCGCTTGAGATTCTTGAAGAATCTTATATCTGGTTCTCTGCTGTACAGATACAAGTCATTAAGACCCTCTTCTGGAATTATCGGTATGTTCAGTCCCTGGTGAATATCAGATAGCCGCCGGGTAGGGTCGTTTTTTGTGGTTATATCCAAAAGCATTTCTCGCAGCTGATCCTCAAGCTTCATGGTGTTATCGTACTCATCAAAGTCCTGGAAGTAAATGTTATTTGTGTTTCTGTACAGTTTTGTTAAAAAGAACTTGTCGTTGATGAAGAGGCTGTTGTAGTCTCTTGGAAGCTTGTCTACAACGTTTTCTTGAAAGATCTGAAAATCAATATCAAGACTTGCCTCTCTGGGAATGTCTTCCCTAACTGAAGCATGTTCACCTTGCTTTCTGCCACGTTTATCATCGCTGGCAGTATCGCTGGAAAAGTGTATGGATTTTGTTTCAAATGTGGTATAAGCCTTGTCAGTCTTTGGATTCAATGGTGGAAACAGCCCTGGAGCTTCCTTGTTCAATTCTAGATCTTCAACAACAACTTCGCGGTTGATTTCTATACCGCTTTCATCATCAGAAGTTTCAAGTACTGATGAGTCCCTGCCACTTATTGGTGGAAACAGCGAGAACTGGTTGTTTTTCATTCTTGCTTAGTTGGCATGTATGGTAGCAGTGAAATTGTGTAGTGTTTGAGACGCAGGATGAGTGTTTTATGTTGTTGTTTATTTCAGTGGTTCCGCAATAATGTGCAGCTGTGATTATCTTTTTCGAAGGCTTTTACTTTATTTTTATAAATGCAATTCAACGGAGCCAGCCGTTTTCGCGAAAATGAGGCCTGGGATTGGTCACGTGCAAATAATTATATGTCACGTGTAGAGCGATTGTAAAATGCCCAATACGGAGCACAGACTGGGGAGTCAGATGCCTGAAAATGTGCGCTATATACCGGTTGTGGAATAGAGCGGAGGTGTAGCAATTATTGTTGTTTGCAGCTTAAGCACACTCCCAGTGGGGGATTTGGATGCTCTCGTATGCAGCGGCTAAACCGGATGACATGGTAGCGGCTAAACTCACACATATGGTAGCGGGTAATCATATCATGTGGTAGCGGGTAATCATATCATGTGGTAGCGGGTAATCATATCATATGGTAGCGGTTAACGTACACATATGGTAGCGAGTACACAGCCATACAGCTCACTCACCTTTTATCAATAACACAAATGCCCTATTGCACATTAAAACTAAATTAAATTACCTAGAACTTTTGTTTCATTTTGAAATATATAAGCGCAGCAAATGTCCAGCAGAGCAACCGCATATAATGGTTCTCGTTAAGCCAGATTCCACTGGTTGAAGTCGGGAATTTCAATGTGGAAGAACGGATAGTTTGAGCCAGTAGCAAAGTCGTAGTATTTTGAAGAGCCAGTCTCATTGGTTACCAAGAGGTTATCCCCGGTGCTTGTGTACGATTTAGCAACGTGATATGATACAACATTGTGGCTAATGAAATTTTCGTTGTTAACGGCGCCAAATCCAGCATTGATCAAGGCTCTTTTGACCCATGGAGAAAATATTCCTGAGAAATGGAATTCTACAGAATCGTCATTCGTATGTCTTCTAACTGCCTTTCTTAAATCAACCAATGTTGAAATAGAAGTTGTATCAACCTGAGAGACAGCAGAAAAATCAAAATGAATGATTTTCAATTCAGGCTTTTCAAATTCATTTCCACCCACACTTTCTGAATCTGAGTCAGAGCTTTGCTTAGTGATAACAGTTCCAACAGGGTTGGCAGGATTAAAGTTTTTGATATTTTTCCATGTAAAGTTCTGCCAGAAGTAGGGAATATCTTTGGCGTCGTTCCATTTGTATTCAAAGTACTCCTTTCCATCACTGTTCAATTTTTTGCCTTTTCTGTAATCCGCAACTACTTTGTCAAACACGGTATCATAGTGTCTTGCGCAATTTAAGTAGGACCAGTTTTCACCAGTTCTGTAGATCAAAACACCTTTTGGTGGCGGTGTAACCTCAATGTCAGTGTTCAATTCTCTGTTGTATTTGTTGTTTAGTGGAACCCATTTTGTGTGATATCTTAGCTGAGGATTTGACAAATTTGAGGCATCAGAATCCTTTCTCTCAACTGAGGACACCACATTCAAGTTTTTACCTTCTTCCAAATCAGAAATTGAAGAAAATGATTGGCCGCCAGATCCCTCCAAGGAATTAAGAGAAACTGCATTATTTTTTACCACCTCTGGGGAAAACACTTCAGCTACTTTAACAGAACCTAAAAATTGACCTTTTGGAAAAGCTACATTGAACAGCAAAATGGCAGCAGACCAGCACATAGCAAAGTAAATACCATTATCCAAAGTAGAAAATACAGTGATCAATAAAGTGGCTATAAACCCAATAAAATCAAGGGGACTTGTTTGATAGAAAAACCATGTGGACTTGTAAGAAGAGATCAAATCAATGACTGCACTGATGATAACAGCACATAAAGTAGCAGATGGAATGTAGTAAAAAGCCTTTGTGAAACAATACAAAGCTAATAGAACACAGGAACCAGTAAACAACCCCGAGATTGGAGTTGAAACATTACATTTGTGCTTTAAACTTGTTCTAGAAAAAGATCCTGTGGCTGGGTAAGCATTGAAAAACGTTCCAATCAAATTCGTTACTCCAATAGACAGAATTTCTTGGTTAGGATCGATTCTGTAGTCACTTATTCTTCCGAAATTCTTGGAGATGGAAATATGCTCCAAAACCAAAACAATAACAGTGGCTGGAATCTCCTTTGCTATCTTTGATCCTAACTTAGAATCGTACTTCATAACACCAACGTGCTTAAAACCTTTTGGAACCTTTCCAATTCTACTAATGGTTTTCGACTTTTTGTCATGTCTCCAGCAACCCCATGAAATTAAGGTGAAGACAACAATAATAACAGCTATTCTCAAATTGTTGACATAGAAATTCACTTGAGTCAAAATAAGCTTTCTTTTCTTTGACCAGTGCTTTTGTCTGTCCAAATATTTTGGTACCCAGTTAGTACAAAAGTACTTTATGAAAATTAAAAAGGCTAATGGAACAACACCAAATACGGCATTGATATTCCCATCAGGAAGGTGCTTTAAAGTTTTGATTACAACCTCGTATGTTGCTGCTTTGGAGTTCACTTTTTTGTTGTAGCCCAATAGCCCTGGAACTTGACCCCAAGCAATGTTAAAGGCGGATCCGGTAACAAACCCTTGAATAGCAACAGTAGAAATAAATTCAACTAAAAATCCAAGTCTGAAAAACCCAATACCTGCAGCAATAGCACCACAATATAATGCTAACTGTGTTGCAATAACAGGAGCCATTGATTCCTTGTACTCACTTCCAAGTTGAGATGCAACGCTATGAATAGCTTTTGCTGTTTGCATTGAGGCCACTGCAACTGGACCAATACATACATCCTTACTGCTTGCAAAGACTGAATAAAAAAAAGAACCAATAAAAGCTGAATATAATCCATATTCAACTGGCAAGCCTGCAAGTTTGGCGTATGACATTGACTGAGGAACTAAACAAAAACCCACAGAAATACCAGCAATAAGGTCATTGTAGAACCAAATCAGTGAGTATTTTGGTAGCCAGTTTATAAGCGGAAAAAGTGCCCTTAGGTAGCTTAAAGTTGCATCTCTGTATGTCCCAGAAGGATGTATGCTATGAGCATAAAATTCTCTTAGCCCTACAACAGACTCATTGTATTCGTTAGTTAAGACACCAGATTCAATATTTTCTTCTCTCTCAGCATCACATGTGTCCTGGTGACCATTGGTGAAGTAGGTTTCGGACATTGTATTATGATAATGCTAGTGAATATATCTATGTAAGTATTCCGAATTGGTCTTTCTTTGTTTCCTATAAGATAAAGTTGTTAATATGCTAAGATTAATTTTGATATTCTGTCAGAGGTATAAGAAGTCTGTTTAAGTACTTTTGATAAAACGTTGAGTTTTATTAAGTTTCCTCTTGAAATAAATAAACTTGTATAAATAGGTAATATTATTATTAAAGCTTCTTTTGTTGAAAAAGAGCAGAGTGGTTAGCTTAAGTTGTTCTTGGGGTTTTTCATTCATATATTTTCCAGATGTGTCAGTAATAAAATTATGTCTCTTTCCTAAGTACTTTATATATCTCCAGCTTAGAATGTAGACGTTATTAGCTAAGTCGCCCCACACAGTGGATTTTTCCGCCCTCAGAAACGTTGACGTCAACTCTTTATTTATATTTTCAGTCAGGAGGCAATAATACAAATTTCACCACCACCACCACTGAATTCAATGGACAGAACCATGTTCCATTCCACAAAGGTTTTGGAGACATGTAAGGGTCCATGGGGGATCTTTATGCTTGCAGTTCATCGCATTATTATCACCACAATTTCTTTTTTTTTTTTTTTTTTTTGCCAGCGAAATAAAAACTACACCACAATTTAACAGAGCTGTGAGGTTAATATGTCACGTGCATAATTATATGTCACGTGTATAATTATATGACACGTGATGCTTGTTGTTTAGCACGCAGCATGACTCAGTAGTCATTGATCCGACACAGGTCTTCTCATGAACATGAATTAAACGCTTGCAAAAGCCGTAAGAGTGAGTGTGTCCTAACAAGAAACTCTATTTGCCGCTACCACGTGTCTGCTGGTTGGTATTTTGAAAGCAGCTCACGGATGATTGGAGAAAGAGAACATGTGATCTGAGTCTCTACTGATTGTATAACAGCCTTGTCTATTATATCCTCGACCACGTGCCTTGCCTGTGCGAGAAAGTAGTTCATACTGTTGAAACCCGTTTTACGGTCAAATGTCACAGCTTGCGGGGACGATTTGATACCCTTTTTGGAATAACTCTGTATCTTCTTGGAAAGTGAATAGAGGAACTCAGCTATCTCAACCTGTTCTGCAAACGATATCTTGCACGGTTCAAGCTTGACTTTTTCTGTAGTAGAGATGGATTCGGCTAAGTCCGCAAGCCAATTGTAGAATTTTAAATGCTGTTCTTGGTCTAATTTTAAAAGGACAGTTATGTGGCTGAATTTCATTTTTGAGTCTGTAGCAGAGCTTTTAAATGTATCATATACATTTTTCTGCAAATCTTTCATCACGGAAATAATGTCATAAGCACCGTTATTGTTTAATAACCTCGTAAATCCTTGATTGCATTTTATAAAAGTATCAAGCTCATTTAGATTGTCGAGAAACACATCAATCGCTAGATAGAAGGCTCTAATCTCGACAGGCTTGAAATAAAGCTCAGTTAGAATTTTCTGGTACTTCTTTCTGTGCTTGGAATCAAACTGTTTTAAAAACCAATCTTTCAAAGCAACACTGCAAACCCCGGTAGCCATATGCTGTGCCAAATCTGAAAACAAATCCCCAGTTGCATCCGTTTCGTAATGAAGGCTGGAGTTTTTCCAAAACTTTGCAATGCTATGTTCATGTTTGACCATTTCAACCAAGACTTTCTTTAAATAATCATGGGATTTTGTGAGTTGTTTGGTTAGTTTTAAAAACATCCATAAATCCTTCACAAATGGATCATTTTCGATGTCTGTAAGTTTCACCAAAGAAGAGAGTACCTGATTGCTACTCTTCAAATTAGTAATCTGAAATTTCATAGAACCATCAAAAACTAAACAAAAATTGGAAGAATCCTTTGGATCTACTATTGCATCCACTGACAATCTTCTAAAACCAGATTTAAAAACATCGCACCAGCAAGGTTGGTATCCCAACGCCTCTAAAGCTAAAAACTTCACCGGAAACTTCCCCACTTCATCTTGCATTGAAAGCTGGTCACAATCCTCAGTTGTTTTCACTAGATTATAGTAAGTTTCCGATACTACATTGTACGGCAAAAACTCCAGTTTCCTCCAAGGAATATCATCCTGGGATAAAAACTTCAATACAGGATCAACAACAATCCTAGTGGCAGAGATAACTGTTGCATGCCTACTCAACTTATGATTCTTTGCTAGCGGCAGCACATAAACTAGGACTGAGTCGGTTAAATTTATGTTGATTTTATGGGAAACATCGCTTTCATGTGTGACAATAATGTTGTCCATATCAGGAAACGTATACACCAAATAATGAGAGTTTGTAAATATTGCTATGAACTTACTATTGTCTGTACCGGCAGTATCCAGCACTTCTGTAATCCAGCAGTAATCAATCAAATATTCACCATATTCTTCAGGTATTTGAATACTGCTGAAAGGCGTAAACAACAAACTATCTACATCCAGCGTCTCCTGCTGATCTTTGAAGCTTTTATAAAAGACTGTAAACATATGATTGTTTTTGCTAAGGTGTTCACCTTTTTGGGCTATAAAAAAAAATCTATTCTTCTCTGGATACGGATGAAACGCCACATCTCTAACAAATAAGCAATCAATATCTACTTTAAGGTTAGACCCAGATGACAAAATATAGCTTATAAGAGCGCTGTCATTAGCAATGTGATCAAGAATTGTTGCATTTTGAATGATTTCAGTGAGTCCTGAAAAAGCTTTTGACATAATAATGCTCGTTTAATTCACAAGGCCAACTATTTTGACTTGGATTTTCACATATACTAGATATATTTAAGATATATTAAGATGATATGTTTGAGTAATGATGAGGTATTCATGCACTAAAATAACAGTTACAAAAGAAAGCATCGCGTGATTTGGTAGCGAGTATTAATTTTTTAGTCTCAAGTCACGTGCATGACGCAAAACTTTTAAATAAAAGAAATTAATTTGAACAGATGGAAACTATTTAGCTAAGCTATTCTGTTCACTCAAATGTACACAGCAAACATTAAAAACCCCAGAGTATAAATATTATTATATACTATTTTTAGAGTTTTTGCACTGTCTTAAGATGTTCAAAAAGCAGCCAACTGTCAAATCCAGTAACAACATCAAATCTTCTGACTTGAAAAAGCTTAATAAGGAAATAGTTTCCAGTGTTCTTTTGCAGGAGGAATTGCCCAATTTGGTCAATGAATCTATCAAATTGGACATGAAATCTGTCCAGAAAACACAATTTGAGTCCACTGTGTCGAAAGGGTGTGTTTACACGATGAATTTGAAAAATTCTGGAGACGATGAGGTGTATAAAATACCTACCTGGGTAGAAATTTCACAGCTGAGCACCGACTATAAGCTTTTTCAATTCAACAAGTCATTGAAAAACAAGTTAAAGCTTTTCCCCACAGTTTTCACAACTTGGATATACGAAAACTTGATACCTGTGGTTATTACAAATAGTTTTGTCCTAGATGAAGTGATCATGATTAACGGCTCAGATTTATCCATCAGAGGATGTGCTTTACCAAATCAATATGAGAATTTCTACAATACTCCTGAGCATGTAAAAAAGTTGACTAAAGGAACCATAGTAGGTGTGGCTGATTTTAAGCAACCAAAATTCATAAAGGCAGTTGGTGTTTTGATGGAAGATGTTGATAAAGTGAGTGATAGTGGAATGATTGTTACAATTATCCACACCTGGAATGATTTCCTAAAAACCACTTTCAAGGTAAACTATGAGCCCCCAGAAACTGTCAAAAGCATTGTCCGTGACGATAATTGTCTTGAAATAGATGCTTCTGCTGCTGTTCCTGAAACAATCACTGAAGAGGAAAGTGAAGAGTCCTCAGATACTCTTTTAACTCCTAAACAGATTGATGAGTACCTTTACAATGCTTTGTATTATCTCATCACTCAGAAGGTGAAAATAGAATTTCCATGCACTGGCTCAAATTTCATTTCTCAGTTTATTTTAAACTATTTGCCATATGATTCCCCAGTAAACCAAATAAAACTGAAGAACTCGAGCTTTAAAAAGTCTGCAAAACTGTTCAAAGCCTGGGAGAAAGAATGTTTGATTAAAATAAAAGCATTGAAATCTGGTGATGTTCAAATTTTATCCATTTTAACTGACCCTTCCTCCTTGAAGGATAACGAAGATTTGAAGTTTTTTATCAGCTACAAACCTCTCATTGACAGTCAATTGAAAAAGGCAGAATCTAGTACCTCAACTGAAAATATGAATGTTATCAGTTCAGCTATGCTTTATAAACCAAAAACAGGCGAAGCATCTAGGCTAGTTATGTATGGCGAAGAACATGAGTTTTTAAACAAAAACCAGCTCAAAGAAGCTATTGAGAAATACGTAGTGGAAAATAACTTGGTGAATACTAAAAATAAAAAGAATATTTCAGTTGATGAATGTTTGGCTAAGCTTCTGAAATGTGAACAGAATTCTGTAGTAGAAAGAAAGGATTTGGCAACAAGAATTGAAAATAATTTGAATGCATTCACACTGTTTTTCCAGATCTATAAAGGTGTTGATGATAAGGTCGGCTTATATCAGCAACCTCTTAGAGTATCTTTGGTGAATCCAACTGGCGCTCAGGGTGAAATTCCTCCGATTTTTGTCAAACAAGAAAGTTTCAGAAACAAAATTATAACAAGGATCTCGAATTTATGGGTTTACCAGATTGATATGGAGCAGTTGGCGGATGTTCTGAAACTAAAGTGCAATGCTTCAGTCACATTTGATGAGCTGAAACTTCCTCCTGTTCCCTGTGTTGTGAATAACTTTGAAGACTCCAAGGATCCATTTAAAGTTACTAGCTTTACCAAACTGCACGTGGCAAAAAGAGATATCATAGTCCAGGGCCCGCATGAAAAACTGGTTCTTAATATTCTGAAAAGCAACAACAACATCAACATCAACTCTCCTTTGTATGTGAAGACGAAGAATGAGATCAAGGGAAGAAGAAAGAACGCGAGCAGCATTTAGGTGACTGAGTTAGCGGGTGTAAGATTTGTCCAGACATGTGACCTGTGGGACCAGTTTGGTCAAGCTGGTGAACTGTCAGATAAGTATTATGTTCAAGCGTGTAAATTGTATAAACAGTCCTTTT
Organism: Hanseniaspora lindneri; assembly: GCA_019649525.1. Lineage (NCBI taxonomy): Eukaryota > Fungi > Ascomycota > Saccharomycetes > Saccharomycodales > Saccharomycodaceae > Hanseniaspora > Hanseniaspora lindneri. The sequence continues at coordinate 86,047 of JAFNJT010000033.1, forward strand.
TTGAAAACGGTGGCTCTACTGCGTAGTATGTTGGGAGAAATAATACATGCAAGAATAATGATACTTGTAGAAATGATAATACTTGTACGAATAACAAAACTTGTACGAATAATACTACATGTATCAATAATAACACATGCTAGGATAATAATACTCGTACGAATAACACTACTTTTAAGAATAGTATGCTTCTGTGACAAACAGCTGTTTGTCATGTGACTGAATCTCATTTGTGAAATTTGAAAAAAAAAAAAAAAAAAAAATTAACCAAGAAAAATTTTCCTAAAAGAATTCTGTTCACCATAATTACTTATATTCAGCACTATTCTCAGGCCACCAAGCACACCAATATATACACCTAAAGCGATGTTTTCTACTACAAATGCAGCCAGAAGCACAGCTGCCTGTTCACGTGCCTTCAAATCGCACGCTGTCACTGCCAAAAGAGAGGTTTCCAGAAGATACTTCCCGCTGCTTGGTGAAAAATACAAAAGCCCAAAGAAGATTAAGCAGGAGGCTCTTCAGGCGCAATTGAAGCAGAAGATGATTGAGGCCATCAAGAAAGGAACCTATGACCAGCAGGTTTTGGAGCAGAAGTTGAAAAAACAGTTCCAGGGAGTGAAAAAGGAGGCAGATGTTGCATACAAATTCAGATCTCCTAAGTCTATGATCACAACCTTGAAAAACATCAGAGAGAACCTAGCAGCAAACCAATCCAAGGGTGATACAAAACTGAAACTCAGATTTGGTACTGGAATCGGCAGAACTGCGGTCAAAATACCGTTTCTGTTGGCTCACGAGAACGGAGAAGTTCTGTCTAGAAAGACTATAATATTCACAAACGCTCCTGAAGAGTTGCCTAGGGAGATTCTAGAAAACACAGAATCCTTCAAAGTCGGTGGTCAGGAGTTGGTCAATGACATTGCCAATGAGGTTTTTTCTCCGGAAGGCTATGATAAGTGTTTCTGTTCCACAGCAATGTTGCGTTCTGTTTTGACGCTAGCTAAGAAACTGGGTCCACTGGGATTAATGCCATCGGCCAAAAAGGGAACTGCTGGTGACGACATCAATGAGGTTCTCAAAAACAACAGCTCAGATTTGGACAGAGCGATCCAGGTTTTGGTGGAGGAGCCTGTGATTCTTGAGGAGGAAGTTGTGATTGGGAATGTGAATAAACTGGGTGATGTTGAGATTCTGGAGAACGTTATCTCCGTCAGAAACGGGATCTCCAACACGCTGAAAAACTATAACCTGAACCATCCAAAGGGGCCGTTGAATCTTTTCTCGGTGAAGTTTGAGTGCGATGGCTTTGAGCCTGTTGATCTGTGTTGTAGGGGAAGTTGATATGATTTATGATTATGGTGTTGAACGCTGTCGGTAGTATACATTAGTTATATACATTA